>JAWPHD010016765.1:0-48149 GCA_037043455.1 Cyrtodaria siliqua
GGGGATGGGGGAGAGGCGGGGGGTGGGGAGGACAACATATATGTGTAAGAAGCTATGTAAAAATTGACCAAAACAACACAGAAATATGGTAAAACAAAATAAAATAAAAATATTTCTAGTAGGGGGGGAGGGGGGAGTGGTGGGGTGGGGGGGGGGTGGGGGTTGCAAGATAGCTATGTGTAAGAATTGACAAAAACAACACAGAAATATGTAAAAAAAAAATCGAGTTCCGAAAGGTGGGTAGTGGGGAGTGGGGGTGGAGAGGCAGGGAGTGGGGTGGAGGGGGCAACATATATGTGTAAGAAGCTATGTGTAAGAATTTACCAAAACAACACAGAAATATATAAAAAAAACAAGTGTTTCGAGTTTGTGTGTGTGTGCTTGGGCGGGGGTTGGGGGTTGGGGGAGGTGCGGGGGGAGCAACATATACCTGTAAGAAGCTATGTGTAAACATTGACGAAAACAACACAGAAATATGTAAGAAAAAAAAAGACTTAATAACAATATTCTAGTTTCGAGTGTGTGGTAGGGGTGGGGGCTTACACGCACAATTTGATGTGAAACAGACACATTTTAAGGGCTATCAAAATTTGGGTTCCATGGGAGCCTAGGGTTACAGAAACCAAAATTACTTAAGCAGCCCTTAAGATAATGCTATAGGGAAGCTAATGGCCATATTTGGTTGTGCTAGGGTAATAATTGTAAAAGATATAGACTTGTAAACACAGCTTACACGCACAATTTGATGTGAAATGGGACACATTTTATGGGCTATCATAATTTGGTTTCCATGGGAGCCCATGGATTACCGGAACCAAAATTGCTTAAGCAGCCCTTAAGATAATGCTATAAGGAAGCCCATGGCCAAATTTGGTTGTGCTTGGATAAGAAATGTAGGAGGCATAGACATGTAAACACAGCTTATATGAGGTTATATACAAAATGTAATATGAATACAACGAGTATCATTTTTTAATGGTATGTCCTAAATACAGAAATGAATGGTTAATGGATGTAGCGGTAGTCAGAGTTTATATGTATTGCTCTAAATGCCTTAAGTACAAATGCTTTTTAAGCACAATCTTAATAATGGTAATAAAATGTGATAAAATGCCATTTGTAGAACGTAATAATTATAACTGTTCCACTGTAATATATATATATTCATACTCTAAATGAAGTATATATGTTTGTACTCTTCTCTGAAATATTGTGTATTGTATTACGCCTTGTTTAGGCAATACATTTGTAAATGGTATGCCAAATAAAATATTTAATTGAAATTGAATTGATTATAAAGTATAAAATCAAAAGGAAATGTGTTGTTTTATCTTGAATAACAGATTTTATTTCACCTCGGAGTGATCAAACATCAGTATTTTCACCGATACATCGCATTCGTGATAATATCAAGTTTTCACACTTCTTGATTAAATCAAATCTGTTATTCACTCCAAAACAACAAATATCCACTATTTATTTGTATTTGGGTTGACACTCATAATTCTACCAGAATTCTACGCAGACTTCTTTAGACAAGCGGGGATTGGTTTATGTCTACTGTCTGATTTAAAGGATTGACGTACATGAAATAATGACGTTTGACGCACACTAAAACCAATCTTCCGCCTAGGGATTCCAGAAAGGGCCATCACAACCTCGCTTTACTCTGCAGGGCGAGATCGCGAGAATGCGGGAGACTCGCGAGAATTCGCGATTTTTTGACTGGTATATACTTAACCCTGTCAACGGCTGCACACTATATCCAGGTTCTCCACAGTGGAGTAAGTGGTCCAGTGGTCAGGTGGTATAGCGTCGTAATCCAGGTCAAATGGTCGTAGGATCGATCCTCGCAGTGTCTATGTTATTTATCCTTGAGTTAGGTAATTAATCCACATCGATTAGTACTGGTTCTAGCCTTAATGCCATCGAGAGTGAATAATATAAGAACTTGTTACGCAGACGATGTAAAAGAAATATGTTTCAAACTAATTACACGACAATAGTAGTATACACCGGTATCCCACAGTAGCATTAAGAATGGACACGTTTTCAAGGTTTGAAATTCATATTTTACCCGATCTTAATTATGTTAATCTTGTTTGACAGAACAAAAAGTATGCTGTTAAAGTTTCAACAAGAAATATCTGAAGTAGATTGTGAGTTAGATATTAATATATCGAAACGACGGTACCATAAACACAAATAAAAATATCAAATAATAGTTGTTGATCTCATTTAGCCTTAAGTTTAAATTTAATAACATGTTACTACAAGTTAGACTCTCTATTTTATAAATATATACAGAACGTATGGGTTGTTAAAGGGCGTAGATTAGGATTGTCAATTATTTTAGAATTACTTTATTAAATTGGTAAAGATGAAATAACTGAGCCCAGCATTTTTGTTTGTCGCTGTAGGTTTAAATATGGTACCATATTCTCGATACGTTCATACTGGTGATGTCTTACGTTTTACGTTCAAGCCTATACATATTCCATGGACTTTTTCATAAATGTGTTATTGCATGGCGTTCTTATGCGAAGACTACACTACCTTTTCGCAATGCGCATGCTCCTACATACTAAACGTGCAATTCATAGCGGTATTATTTGCTTCTGTGTTGCTGTTTTATAAACAAGTAATTGGCTAATGGTTTTTCGCTGAATTGACAAGCATCATTTATAAAGCACCTAATACTTACAGTAGTATTGCTCTGGCAACGTATCGCTCTGGCTCTTGCAAAGTCATTGAGTACTGGTATTCTGGTTTTAGTGTTGAGTACTGGTATTCTGGTTTTAGTGTTTGTTTAGTGCTTTATGGCGGCTGATAAATGGAATCCAGACTACAAATCAGCAGTGTTATTACCCTTCAGGTCCTTTGGGATCACCAATCTCAATCGTGGCATAAAGTATAATTATTTTTCAGCCAGTTGCACCTTATATTACCGCTGATGAACACACTCAGTAAAACGTGTCTGTTACTTATCTCTCTTATATGCTTCCACGGAATCTATCAGTAATTATTTTGTAAGACTGTTTGTTTTCATATTCATGTATACGTGCTTGTAATTGCATTATACTTACATTGCCTACTAATGCTGAACAAGTAGTTAGATGTTATATTCTGGCGAAGATTCTTTATTTTCTCTGTCTACTATTTTATTGGAATAACAATAGCGTAAGAGTGAGGTTTGATGCACCCTAGAATCTGATTTAAACCTCCAATGGCATTTTACCACTGACGGTTACAGAATGTAAATCTATTGTCAACCATTTTATTGATATGTTTTCGCATAGTTGGATCTATTCTTCCTTGTATTTGTTGTGAGTTTCGATTATGAAGTGTTGACTGTGTGTGTTTGACTGTGTGTTTGATTGTGTGGTATCACTCACTGAATTATTGAAATAGAATAATTTAAAGGAGGTGTGTTGGTAGGGTATTACTCCCTAGCGTAAAGCAATAGTATGTGTTACCGAATGACAGGTAAATCATTTAAATTCAATTTATCGGAAACGAATTTTGAATAGTATTGGGACTTTGGAATATCCAGTTTAATTCAGATCGCAATGAACCGGTTTTAAAGATAATTGGTTGGGATGGTAATAGATTCGAAATATCAATGAATATCAATGACACATTAGAGAACATATCTATCACAAAGTACTCTCAAATTGAATTGTTATTTAGAGCCGATCCAGATAGAGGAGGAGGATACATATGGATCCTGGAACCGTGCCCTAGTGTTATTATCGAATAGATTCCTATGGTTCTTTAACCTGCTCGGAGGATAGACCGATACACGGGATTGCCCGGTTTACTTCCACATCCGACGGACGAGGCTAAGGGAAAGTGTCTTGCCCAAGAATAGACCGACGTAACTCAGTGGCACTATGGAGGATTGAACCCGGGGCCTCCGGTTACAAATCCGCCGCGCTACCGACTGCGCCACGCCAGCCCTCAAAATGAGCTGCAATACTAAACGGTTACATTTCGTTAAATTGCAGATACAAACAAATTTATACCCGCCTGCTGAACAGAAATATTTCGAAATCCCACACATAAAGCTGACTGTTCATGTAAACATGACGTAGCTATTCAATGCATATTTGCGACACTGAATGTGGTTTCAGGTTATGTGTCTACGGCGTTGTTTTCTAGATGGCAAAAGCTGATGTGACTGAACTAGTGTAAACAGCGACTGTAAACCCAATTCATACATTCCTCCGATAAATAGATGCCCGTTTAATTATTTTTAATTTTCGGACGAAATATGTTTATTTCTAGAAATCATAGACACCCATCTTAATGTTTATACAGTTAAGAAACTCCACTTTAAATGATATCCTCCGAGATCTAGATTTCGTTCCGTAAATACATATCATTTTTGTTTTTAATTCCTGCCGATAAAGTAGCTCATAATATAATTATTGTTTGACGCAAACACAATTCAAGGCGTACCACAATTGTCAACCAGTTTATGTTTCTGGTGTAACATACTTTAATCCTATTTTTCTTACTGTTAGCCCTTTCCATTGAGGATTTAAGTATAAGATGTTGCAGTGGAGAACATGCGAACGCGAACTCCCTTTCTATTTGGAACAAACATTTCCTAAAAATCTTAGATACTCGTTTGAGATGTTTGTACAGCTAACCATTCTTTACTACCTTCGAGTCTTAGAATCAAAATAAACTCGATTCCCAAAGTAAACCAACAACCGTATAAAGCCCGTTTATTTCTAATGCTAGTGTCTGCACCATTACAAACATGACTTCTTGTCTTTCTGCCGTGAAAAATCACGTCAAACGTTATTATGCTAAATTAAAATTATGAAAACTCAGGAACTAATTTATCTTTGTCTGTAAAAAACCTGCCAACAGGTGTTCTTTATACAATTTGCAATAACCTTCAAGTTTCAACTATAATACATACATACTACCTATATACACGTGGAATGCACAGCCTTATTAAATACAAGCTTATTTCTCTTATTCAAAAGACTACAGAAGAAAATAGAAGAAAATACATGTTTGGTCTGCAATAATAGTAAAGCGTTAAATGTTTCGTCGTACCTCCACTTTATACTGTGTTGTAGTGACAATTGACGTTTTTTTTTTAAATTGTTGGGACCACCTAAAAACTGGATAACTATGATATCATCGGAAAGTATAAACCCTCTCCAAAAAGGATCAGTTGAAATTACTTGCGCAAAGTGGTACGATTTTTGGCTGTCAACGGTTAAAATACATGACCCTCATAAAACAAAAACATAATTGTTTTAAACATAAATCACCAAAGAGATGAATGAACAAACTCTAAAGCAATATTTTGCCAAAACAATGTGTTAGGTATTTTGTGTTCAACATTCAATAGAAAAAAATATTCCATATATGTCACTTATTTTTGGAAACAGACGCGATAAATGGATGCATAAAGGGAGATAATACAATTAAAAAATGATCAAACATATGCAGCTCGCCTTTATCGTAAACCACTGGTGGATTGATATCAAATGAAGTATTAAGCCTTACTGATTACAATCTGCATCTAACATGTGTTTTAAAATACATTAATTCAAAGAAAACGTTCCTTGTGAAACCAAAACACACCTTGAAATAAATTTTATGAAGATTTATTATGTTTCTAAATTTGATATTTGTTGTTTGTGTTTAACAAGTTTAAATTTAACTGTGTTTTATTATATGCGTTAAGAATTACCTTCATTAAGCTTTAAGATGGATATCAGTGTATTGAAATATTTAATTTTTTTAATTCACATACAAATATATGTATGATTTTGAATACGTATTGTAAGAAAAATCAAACACTTTAAAAAAAACATATTAACACATATTTTAAAGCAAACGAGATACATAAAGATATAGAATTAGTTATAATTCGATTGTATTAGCATGTTTAAGGCTTCACTTAAAATATCTCTGTGTATCATAGTATAATCCATATTTGATACACTCTGTATTAATTTATTTTGTATGCGTATACCGTTTATATACCAACACGTGTGACATTTGTTGATGTGTTTTAATTTGCCTTATACTCACTTATCTTCTATTAATTCCAAATAAAAAGCACTTTTAATTATTATCTCATCTGCAATCTATATCTTTATTATATCCAACATGGTTGTCAAGAAACAACCATTGTTATTTGTCTTTTTGTTAAATGAAGTTCCACGTATATCCATGGCTTGTGCATATGTTATCCATTCCTTTTGTTAACATCTACTTAACACTGTAATGTCGAATGTGGTGACCAAGTGGGTAAACACGTTCAACTCCGAATCCGGATATCACGGGTCTGAGACTCACTGGTGCCACGCGATACTTCGGTGTCCTTAGGCAAGACTCTAGCTTCGTCCCTCTGACAGGAGTCTATCTTTCGAGCACTTTAAAGAACCATAGGAATATATTCGATAGTAAGCGTAATACACATTTCCTAAACTGTTCCAATGCGGTACCAAGGTGTCAACCCTTTTATATGTACAGTGCCACATACTTTTCTTCTATATATCCTTGTTATTGTTGTTTGTTTTAAATTTGTGAATTTCCTGTTCGACTTTTATACCTTCTTTTGCGGTTAAGTTCACTTTTTATACTTATGATGTGTGAACTATATCTTTGTCCATATGTTTCCACCAATGACAACTTTTTACAGTATACTGGAATACATATTACATCTACCATTGTGATTTTAATCTTTTGCATTGCTAAAGTGTTATGTTTTGTTCTTAAGTTACATTTCCAATTCACTATGCATGACAATGTTAAGTTCTCCTTGATATTTTCCTACTACGATAGCATCATTGTACTGGGCTTGGGTTAGCTTTGTTAAAAAAAGTGTTCGTCTGATTTACACTTACAACGCTCAGCTAGAGCCAGTCGATGGAAGCCATCACAAAACATCCGTATTTTCGATATCTCAATTATACCTCAAGTCCAGACCTTGACCTTGATGGTGACAGTTTCAGCTTATTACCTTGAACGGTCTAGAAGGATTTCCGTGCACAAGCCATTTTCAGGCAAAACACTAAGTCCTGACCTTGACCTTGATGATGAAGATCAAATTTCAGACCTTTAGTGACAACCTCATCTTCAACAAGCTTCCATAACGTTTCAGCTTCTTACCTCGAATGGTCTGGAAGGAGTTCCGTCCAAAAGTATTTATTTTGAAGAAAAAAATGAGTAGTGAACTTAAACGGTCAAGGTCAATAACTAGTGATGGAATCAAAAAACACAAACAAAAGATACAAGTAGCAGACTCGGTTTTATTGATTCTGTTCATGTGAGGTAATGTATAGTGCAACACCTCTCACTCCTCCTAAAACTGGTTTAAGCGATATTCTACTTTAAAGTCACAAAGACTGGGCTTGATGATCCCAAAGGATCAGTCAGTAATAACAATACTAATTTGTAGTCTTTTTACGGCCGCCACACAGTACTAAATAAATGCTAGTGTGAATGTCAATAAATTCTGAACAGGGGATCTCTTGGAAGCAAGAATCATAAACAAGAGATAAAAGTAGCAGACTTATCTTAAATGAAAACCTTTTGACCTAATCAAAATTTCTGTAAAGACGGATTTTTAATATCTCGAACCGTTCAGGAGTAGTTCCGTACACAAGGTCGTGACGGACGGGCTGACATAGTGACGGACGGACTGCTTCAAAAACAATATATCCGATTTCTTCCAAAAAATGCGGTTATTGTGAATGACATGTTGTTTCTTATGCAAACGTATGATGCTGTGGAACATGACCGTTTACAGCTGCAAATGCATGATGTGTTACGAGAAAATCTGATGCCATTTCTCAAAAAAATACGTCTGTTTCAATCCGTTATCACTCATTTCCCACCCATGTCTAACAAGGAACTCAGGCTCTTGTTTTGAATTATCGGCATTCATCCTTAGTGTTTCTTGAGTCGATGTATGTCTTACAGTGAGCTTAAAACTGCCTTCACATCATGGTGGAAGCTTTGCTAAACAGATACATTTTAATCCGACAACTTCATTCATAGTTTATTTAAATTATGGTGAAACACTGCACAATGTCCCTTTGGGTCTTACGAAAATGGCTGCTAAAGACCTGTTTCAAAAGCCCTGTCATAGCCTGAGTCATCTTTAATTGCTACTCTATTTTTGAAGCTAGAAGCACTATTTACCTTCATCACCTTCATAATTGTTTTATTTCCAATTACATAAAATGATCAAACAGAGTCGCAACCGGTCAGTCAAGAACTTCAGGAACAAATGCACTTTTAGAGTCACAAATAGTGGTTTGTTGCTCCAGATACCGATAAATATTCCATTTTCGCAGTGTCGATAGGTAAACTGGCCTTGTAAAAAACAATGTTTTACATGTCTTCTATTATATCTACGAGCATTTCCAAAAGGTATTCAGGTAACTATCTTGCGTAGTTAGAATGTTTTATGCTGAAGAAATAAGGCAGCGTACTTGCCTGCGTCGCGAGATGTAATATCCAATCACCCAAGCTTTCCGCCCTAATGTTGGTTAACATCAACTGTTTCCAAAAACATAAATCTTGAATGTTGCCGACTTTGAAAAGCACCAAGTTCTGAGATTTCCTGGGCGATATTACCTGATATGGCAATTTCAATTGCGTTGCGTCATCTTCTGAATCAATGGATGCTTTATCTGAACCATTATTAAGTGTTTCTCTAATCTGTCAAAACGTGTGAAAAAACAAAAACAAAAAATAACGACACAAGAAGCACCGTCATTAGCGCTTCATATGTTGGTGTTAGCCCAAGAACACTGCTGTGGTACTCTCTCCAGCCAGCATACTCTTAACTGTAGAAGAAGCATATACATTAGAGTATGTAAGCAAATCTATTAGCCTAGCGTCACCTTATACCCGTCCTATCTGCTAGTCGAACACAATGTGAATGGAGTTCTGTGGACTTAGACCTGAGTTCACTTGATGTGCAACTGCATCAATTGCTGGTCCATCGTCTGAATATGTTTGTCTTTGCCTGACAATACTTGATGGAGATAGACGTGTATACGGTGGTCATATCGGTCGGATTTGTATAGATATATGATGGGAGCATACAATGTAATCGTATAGGCTCATGAACTGGAAAAAGGCCAACAATATATATTTTGATCAGATGTCATATCAATGTAACTGCAGTGTTGGACATGTTTCGGCAAAGCATAGATCTCAGGAAATCTCATGTGAAGTATTTGATATTAATTCCAAATTTAATTACGAAAGCGAAAAGTATCTTGGTGAGACTGGTCTTGTAGAAGACTTTTAAAAGTTAATTGTAGTTATTAATACATGTATAGCTTATTTTCATGTGAAATTTTACTTGACTGTTCCTTATTTCTTAGAATTAAAATAGAGGTACTGTCGCCACCATCTTTCGTTTGAAAGCACACACTTGATAGCGAGTGAAATGTATTCTTGTCATCTACTGTTTGCTATAACAGGCGCAGAAACGGAATTAATTCAGAAGATTGATTAGCTTCTTTGAGCCAAAGTCATATACCTAATTTTCGGTGGTAGACTGTATCCTGTCGAAGAAAAGCAACCTTCCAAAAACTATATTTGTCTTCGCAAGTGAAATGGATTCTCACTAGTGAAGAAGAATCCACCATTGGTAATGCACACACTTTTTTTAACTATTTTACACGCAGGTATAAGGCAAGAACAATACAAAATCAATTAGTATTTTGAATTGCTGAAAAAAAAAGTGATCGGCTGTACATAGTACATTCTTAAACTTATATAATTATACAACCGTCTTGATCGCAGCAAAAAAGGAGTAGTAAAGTATCTTTCCAACATTAAAATCAGAGTGGTTCATGTATGTATTTTACAGAATAATGAGTAAAGCTAATTAAAAAGTAAATAATTTATATATTCATTAAGAAACTAATAAGATTAGTACAACGCCATTGATTAATTATCTTCCTTTATATACAGTTTAAAATCATTTTGGATAACCAAACATATTTTAAAATATGTGTGTGATATTTGAAATCATGTATAGTATCAATATATTGCATAATATAACAGTAACTTTAAAACAACAACAACAACAAAAGATTTTCATATGATTAGTAGCATACATGTTTAAGCATTAAAATATAAAAATCTGAGTAGGAAAGGTTTCGTCATAATTTGAGAAAGTTTATGCGTTTTATATTATTTCTTTTGTAGTAAATCTGTTCTTACATATTTTATTACATTTCTTATTGAACTAAATGAATTGATTAATTAATTGCACGTGAACATGTATTAGACAATATATAATTGTCCTATTTTAAAAAAAAATTCGATATTTTTAAGAATAGTATTATTCCTTATATTTAAGAATTAATTTTTAGTTAAACATGATATATAGCATACACAGTTATTTTACGTACGTAGGAAGATGTTTATATACATTTGTTAACGAAAAATGAGCTATCATTTCTCTGAAACTTATAATTTTAGTCGGTAGCTAATATTTTGCTGAAATTTGTTATCTATGGGTTGTGGTGTTCAGGCGCCATTTTAAAAAAAGTGTACCACTTTGTGCAAGTAATTTTGGTGGGATCGTTTAGTACACATATTTACCTTTCATTTGATATATAATAAGCCCATTTTCTAGCTGGTCCCAGCTAACTCTTTAAATAAGCGACTTTTTTGCATATTGTCACTACAAACACATATAAACCACGAGACTGATTACAACAGCTTAGCCCAATCAAGGGAAATAAACACATCGTTAGTGGTTGAAGACACTACATATGCTACATGTAACCACCATAGTCAATAGCAATGTGAAATAAAGCAAACCAAACCATTTACATACTGGATTCCTAAATTTCACAAAAATATACCCATTTAGATCCCGCTTTATTCCTATGTTTAGTATCTGCATCACTAGTTCTGTTCAATTTTATAGTTTATTGAATTTGTATGGCTAAATATTACTTGGAACGAGTTGTTTTGGCAAAGGACGACGACGACGAGCTTGCGAGTCGTCCTGCGCCAAAACAACGAGTTCTACGTAATATTTAGCCACATAAATTCAATAACCTATTTATTGTATACTTTCATATTGTTTTCGATCAATGTTAATTGTATGACTATTACTTTTCATTGTATTTGTGCTATTTTTATAGCTTTTGATGGAATTCCTATCTTGTCATTCAGTTTCATTTTGTGTGGATGAATATTTTGCACGAAAACGACGTCGACGTCGGATGACGTCATTAAAAACATCAAGCGATTTTCTAAAGTTTGTTTACCATTCGATAACGTTAAAAACAGTGGGTGAGTGACCATTTCAATTATTTTATCAATTTCTGCCATAAAAGGTTGAAAAAAAACACGATTTTTTTGTTGACACTATAGGAAGGATTCCGTTATTTTATTTGAAAGTAATTCCTTATTTCTATTTCGCGGCTCTTAGCAAGCACGAGAAAAAGTTCTGGTGCAATATCAATGTGTGCAGTATTGTAGGATATTGCACACTTAGCTCAATGCAAACTAAACGGGACAATATTAAAGTATACAATTATGTTTCATCCTGTACGTACTTATCCATTTTAGATTGTTCACCTGTAGTATTATTACACACATGCGCTCAAACAAATGTAGACTATGTACACTATGTGTATTTGCAATGAATACAAGTCATTACTAAATAATGAGTTCGATACCAATGCACTAAACAAGCTTCAAGTGTAGAAAGGTCCTTTTACAATCTTTATAATAAAACCAATGCTTTCTACTAAACATTTTATATTTAAGGCATACTACCTCAGTCCACTCTGTGTAAATACAGTTTTATGCATTGCATATAAATGGTTTAGTAGGAAACACTAATGGTAATGACTATAAGAGAACATTTTTACGGTTGGTAAGTTCTTTATTGAAGGGTTGTGTCTTCAGTTTCACACTTCTGGCGAAATAATTTCTTCTCTAAGAAAAATGCTTGGGACTTGTATTTGATGACCAATTTATAAATCCATGTTTCATTTAATATGTGATGTGTGATCTTGAAATGGTCTATTATTTTGTAAAAGAGCATCCCCATGTATTTTGCTGGACTCTACTTACGGCTATTTAACTCGTGCGTATGCAATTGCTTGTTTAGATATGAAAATATTCAGACCTTGCTCCAGCTAGTCAAACAGATCTGATCGAATCATGTAATAACGCATTACGTTATCCGGATGATATTGTCAATATCGGCGATGGCATATTTTCTACTATTTTGTTAAAAATAATATATATATAACCGAAAAAGAAGAAATCCTACCATTCTCAATATGTTTCTTCATTTCTCTGTTTATTTGTTTTTCTATTGACAATGTAGAATTAAAACAGCTATATTTATAAAGCGAGAAAATGTTTCAATATTTTGGACATGACTGTTCTTTGTTCTTTGATCAACATCTTATGAGGTTTATAGTTCGTTTTCATGAGATGTGTGGTGAGTTCGAAGACTTTCGAGTATAACTATAAAGCTTTTCTATCAGAACCACCGTTATTATGAATATATCATACATTTTTTATCACAGATTGTCTCAAGATTTTAGGATTTCATTTGTTTCGCAAGATTTTGTTTTGTGATAAACTGTTTTATTTCATCAACTGTTATCATGGTTATACGTAACATGTTTTACAAAACAGTACATACACAAACATACATTTAAACATGATATGTAAGCGTATAACTGAAATTATAATTTTAAATGGAGTTTCTAAAATGGAGGAAAATAAAGATTGATAAAAGTTAAAAGACTATAAGAGCAGAAGGATGAAATCCAAAAAAAAGGATTTTTGTACCAGCATGAGAAGAGTTAGTATGAAGAGGAAAAGGATAAAATAAATAGAATATATATGTATTGCGTTCCCTTTCCATATCTGTAGAGTGGTTGATTATTTAATATCTAGTGCAAACAATTATGTAAGTAGAATTAAAACACAGTTCAGTACGTTTAATGGTCACGAACGTTTATCCATGCTTTTGTCATGACGTTCTGATTTATCTTTATTTATAATTGTCTTTCTATTTCAATTTGTCTGAATTAGTAGTATTTATATTTGTAAAACATGGGCACTGTTTTTAAGCATTTGTTTGGGAAAATAAAATATTTTGAGCTGACTATATTTATTTTTTTACATTTACCATATGTCCTCCTGTTTCTTCGATTCCAAATA
The DNA here is from genome assembly GCA_037043455.1 of Cyrtodaria siliqua. Classification (NCBI taxonomy): domain Eukaryota; kingdom Metazoa; phylum Mollusca; class Bivalvia; order Adapedonta; family Hiatellidae; genus Cyrtodaria; species Cyrtodaria siliqua. The sequence continues at coordinate 13,207 of JAWPHD010016765.1, forward strand.
AACACGTTTATACTATTTAGATATGTGGAAAGTTCTCACCAAAGGTATTGAGTATGCCTGTATTCCCCGAAAAGTTGGTTTACCATATTACAAAAAACTCACACAAATTTGAGTTGACCATTTTGAATCTGAGCAGGGATGTGTTAGTTGGGAGTATTCTCATGATATGCTTAATATTTAAGGTTTCTTAGTTTTGTATTATTTGTTGATGTTATTACTATAGTATACACATTTTCCCACTCAACACTTTGAAATGGGTTTTCCCACTTTTCTTATGGTTTTATATGTTACATGTATGTGTAATCTTGTTTTAATTGGTAGTCATATAAATACTTGTTTGCTTGTTTTGAGCTAAGAAATATTTCAAGCAGCGTCTCATTTCCATGTGCGTAATATTTTCTCTTTTAAGTTTCGTAAGAATCAGCTATTGCCTAAATAACAAAAATAAATGTACACGGTATATATGTTCATATTTCTGCTATTGCATATACAATATTAAAAAACAACAACACATACATACGTAAATATATAAGGTACACCTATCAGGTCCTCTGCATCTGTTATAAAAATAGGACAACGTTTGGGAAACGTTTGCTCTTTGATTTACCACGGTCTTTTTAAACTTGACGAGCTGTTTATGAATGAAACAACGTTTGAACAGATTTCGCAAAATATAGTTTATATCGATACGAAGAACCATTTGTATTCCTTATGACATGGACTACATTGTCAGATACACATTCAATTCTACCGAGGAAGTAACTCTATTTATCGGCAAGGCAACATTGAAATCCCCAAGCTAATCGTGGAACACATTTAAAGCATACACTGCATAGTTCTTTCCTAGTGTTGGAGGTATCCATTTCGCGTATTAAATAAGTTATATCGTCTTGTGATACATTGGTGTGTATATTGTGTTCTTCAGTGAGACAATCTAGCTCTAAAATCCTTTCAGCGAGCGACTCACCTGGCCAGTTTGTTGAAACACTGGATACCAACATTGTTGTTATCATAATCTTGTGAAGGATGTTGTTAAGTGCAAGATTGCCGAAATGGGTGTGCAGGATATGGATTTCAAACTAAACGAGGAAAAAGGTCCATATCCTGCGCTTGGGGACAATATAGGAAATATTTTGTCTTTGGAAAGTCGCAGCCATATCCGAGTGGGCAGAACTGTCTGTATCTTTAGAACGTGTGTGATAAGTTTAAGTATCACTCTCCTTTTTCCATATCACGCCTGATATATTCCTGAGAATTCAATATCAATACCGAGGTCAACAGATATTGTTTGAGGGGTGATATCAGGTGTGATTTGAAAAAAGGAGAATTGAATCTACCAGATGTGCTATGTACTGAGTATTAAAAAAAGAAACAAAATCTATATTTTCACTTTATAAGTTTCTTTATCGATTTTGGAAATCTTTTTATTAACAAAGCACTGAACTCATGTATTTATTTGCTTCGTAACTTTCTTTATATGTAACTTTTTGTGTTTTAGTAAAGGGTACACACCCTTACACAGATTTTCTTAGATTAGCCCTGCCAAAGTATTTGAAATTAAAGAAAGCGCACATGGCCGTGAACATTTTAATTGGCTTTGGATGAATCGACATATTGTTTGCGACTGAGGAAAGAGCTCATTCTGTAGAGATGTGCACTTTAGATTAAACAATTTTGTTAAATATTAAGAAAGTAATGTAACACTTACATTTGTTGAATATTTTTTGCCGTGCATTCGATAATCGTGGTCAGAGATTCAAACGTTCTTTTCCCTGCATCACTTTTAACGGGAATGAAATTTAAACGTACGTACATGGCGGCCTGCTCGTTAATGACGTCAGTTAATTAACGGTTATTGACGTCACTTACTTCCGGGTTGTTATCCCGCACAGGTTATCACCCGCAAAACCTGGGGAAGATATGGGCTTCACATCAATCGTCATATCAGGTGGTACAAAAACGTATCAGGGATAACACATACAATAGAGTATTAATATGAATAGGTACAGTTATACCAGCTATTTTGTATTATCACAACAGTTATAATAATAGGTTATGAAAATTAGTTCTGGGTGAAAGACTATCACAACCTCTCTTCTATAATGACATAAATCATAAACGTAATAGGATAAAGCATGACCACATTATTACATTATGTGTACGAACTGATGCAACAGGTATAACAAAAGGAATGAGTCAAATATATTGTAACGCACTGTTGACCCATTTACAGTTCTCCATTGTTCGTATACATCTTAGACAATGACATGTATGACATGTTATCGTATAACGTGTGACGTTTTGTGGTAGAATGTGTGCCGTTTTGTGACTGAACGTGTTTATTGTTCAAATTTACAAAACATCATTATTCTCTAAGAATTAAGTTAATATGATTATACCTGTATCATGTCTATAATGAAACTTCTGGGATTTGTTCTCGAAATAATGATGTTTACAGGTGAAAACAAATTAGCATGCACATATTTCTTCCAGCCAAATACCCTAATTTCTTCAATCATTTTACAATAGCATTTTCTAAAGTTGGAAATAATTATGAAATCAGAAATGGTCTACTAGTATAATTCGTTGAATTGCTATTAAACGGCTCATTGGTTACATTTGGCGTACATACAGGCTATTTGACGGTTCGTTACATGTAGTACTTCACAATGGTTATACGAGAGCTCGTCAACAGTTCATTTACTAAGCTATTTAAAGCAGGTACTATATAACTTCACAAGACGAACAATGGTATACAACTATTTAATTCGTTAGAAGTAAATGGTTAGGCGGAACGCATCGTGCAATAGTAGTCCGAACGCATCGCGCAATAGTAGACGGAACGCATTGTGAAATAGTACACCCTTCTCGGGTCAGTAGTACTCCCGAGGATAAACAATTATACTCAATTGATGTCTAAGGAATTACATAATAGTTTTAATATTATATATCACAAAATATAATGTTTTTGATTTTGTGTGTTTACTTTAATTGAATTGAAATTGGAAAACGTGCAAGGTTATGTAAAATTAAGTGTTTCCTATGTGGTCACATGATGCTTTGCTGATTTAAAATAATAGTATAAGCATTGTTTGTTTTATTATTTTTTGAGACTCCTGTGGGATCTGTAATGTCAACTGAATGTAAGTCTCATGAATGTAGTATCGCAAATATAAAGAAGTGATTCAAATGATTAAAACAGACATAGTAATACTACTGCTGGCATTATAAGGTTCCAGTTTAATAGACAATGTTAAATTTCAATTTAATATCGAGTTAGGAAAGACAATTTAAAACGAATGTCTGTATATAATTGAAAAAGTATGCTCCATGTTGTTCAAATGCACTTACAGCATCACATTTGATGCTCAGACGGTGCTTTCCGATATGACAGTCTGACAACTGTTTACTAACGGACGTCAATTCTATATTAAACAGGTTACTTCAAATTCCCAATAGCATTTGCTTCCGGTACATGTTAATTTTAAATGCATTAATAATGAGTGTCGTTAAAACTAAATATAGTGTAAAAGCATATTAAGAGCACTTGCGTGGTGTTATTGAAGTAATAATGAAATTGACCGTTTAATCAAGGCATTATCGTTTACTACTTGGTTTGCTTATCACGCCTACACACCCACTCCATTCATAATACAACTTCAACACACGTCAACTTTTAAGTTAAAAATGAGTAATGGTTCTATATAGATCAGATCGCATAAAGCAATTACACCTAAGGTCCGCACTGTACCACACACTAAATCAAATGAGTAATGGGCCTATAGAGATCAGATCGCATAAAGTAATTACACCTAAGGTCCGCACTGTACCACACACTAAATCAAATGAGTAATGGGCCTATATAGATCAGCTCGCATAAAGCAATTACACCTAAGGTCCGCACTGTACCACACACTAAATCAAATGAGTAATGGGCCTATAGAGACCAGATCGCATAAATCAATTACACCTAAGATCCGCACTGTACCACCCACTAAATCAAATGAATAATGGACGTATATAGATCAGATCGCATAAAGCAATTACACCTAAGGTCCGCACTGTTCCACACACTAAATCAAATGAGTAATGGGCCTATAGAGATCAGATCGCATAAAGCAATTACACCTAAAGTGCGCACTGTACCATCCACTAAATCACATGCGCAAATTAAATAGTCAATTAACCAGGAAATCACAAAATAAAGACTCGCGAAGACATGGTTTACTTAACGGCCTTGAAAAGTCAGTAGGCAATACAGCCTACTGGTTAGCTTAGTACAACCTTGCTATTGTCCTGTCTTCAGGGCCCAACTTAACAAGACAGTGTAAATAAAAGTACATCCCATCAAAAGGCTATTGAAATTAACATCCAAACGAACGAATAAGTAACAGATACATTGATTGAATTGATTGAATTGGATTTTATAGTCGCACCAACAGCTAAGGTCATACGGCGACTTTCCAGCTTCCATTGGTGGAGGAAGACCCCAGGTGCCCCTCCGGGCAATTTTCGTGCACGGGCGGGCACCTGGGTAGAACCACCGACGTTCCGCAAGCCAGCTGGATAGCTTCCTCACGTAAAGATTCCTAGGCCCCTGAGGGATCGAACCTACAGCGGTGAGGGGCAAGTGATTTCAAGTCAGAGACGTTAACCACTCGGCCACGGACGCCCCCGTAACAGATACACTTAAATAAACACATATTAATAATTAGGAACACCGCAGAATGTATGCCGAATTGTATTGAATAACCACAGCGGTTACAGCCAAAATACAAAATCAATCTAGGATACACTCAAAAAACCTGATGGACAAAGGTTCGTTTAAAACATATCAAAAATCAGTTTATTTAAATTTGTTTTAAATAATAAAATTTAACATTTTATTATACTCCTGGTCAATGAAAACGGACCACACAACAAATCAATTAACATTTAGAATTTCGGTGAAAATATGATATAATCCATATAACGAGTCGACATTTAACATATGTTTCTGCATTTCTGGATTTAGTGCATTCCACATTGGTGCAATAAAATTCACGGGCATTTCCGGGTTTCTTCAGTTATATCGCACAAAGCTAAAATCATTTTCTCAAAAAAATTCATTGCATAATACTGTTAGAAGTCAAGGTCAATACAACCAACGGGAATTTATTCCGAGACAGATCAATGCAGCTTGAAATTCAGACGAACCGTTTTGTTTTTATGATTATCCATAGTATACAATGTTCAATGACAATGTAAATAACTGCTAGTCATAAAAGCCTACCAATGAACATGCATGACAAGTAAGGTACCAAGATTGAATGATTAAAAATAGAAAATGTTTGTTAAGCAGTGTTATTCCAGATGATCTGCGAATAATCCAACAACATAAACATATAGAGTTAATGGTGCGTTTTCATTGATCGTCAGTATATATTGCATACACAAATAATCTAAATGTCCAACATTACGAGAGCAATACACATGTTTTAAATCTATAATATCTAAGCCATAAACATGGTTATCTGCAAAATACACTATCCACAATTATACACAAATATAGAAATGCATTGTGTAACACGTATCTGACATTATACTTTATAAATTAGAAATCTGGTAACAAATGTCCTGGCCTCATTTTTCCTGATACTGCATACTAGCAATATTCATAGGTTTTTTCATAACGCATCACTTTTTAACGATGCGTATATTTGATAAATGGTATTTATTAATTTCATTCTTCTGATAACGTGTAATTCATTTTGTTTTGTTTTATTTTATTTCATCAGAATCCATCAAGTATTAAGAAAGTTATGGTTTTACAAGTTATAGGTCGGTCATAATTCAAACGTATAAAATGCTTCAAAAAATATCTAGATAAAAGGCACGTCACAAACACAACACAACGAAATGCTCACGAGACGCGAGATTTACAAGTATGAGTTCATTCAGGTACAACATATTTTGCATGTATATATTGGGTCTAGTTGGCATATATTTGGTCATATATTCAAGAACCACTCGCCACCAGGGTTGTCGTTACCAGTATACATATGGCACATGACCGTGTTGACTCTAGAGACGATGTAAAGCGTTGTTGCTGGGAGCGCGAGCTTAGTCTACAGATGGGAACGCAGTCATCGGACGCGGTAACCACATCATTCGCCATATGTGCCAGTAATCAAGAGGAATTCAAGAGGGCCTATATAATATTCGTCACCACCACAGGGGGCGGGATTACGTTACCGGAAATTGGATTCCCGTATTGATCGACATTGCCGGAAGTGGTCGTATTGACAGCGTATACCTACGTTACACAGGAAAAAGAATGTAAAGCAATTTAGCGTGTACTTGTGTGTCTTTGATTGCACTTACAAAATGTAGTTATTACTGACAATGGGAATGAACCTCATAGATTGTTATTGTTTCATCCTGTAATATGCTGTTATGTTTTATTCCGTAACTCTTCCATACTAAACTAATATGAAGTTAAGGTAAACCCGGAAGCAAACTCAGCCATTTACTTATTACCATTGTTCAGAGTAAAGAACATGTTATATCGAGTAACAAAAACAAGGACATACAGAACAAACACAAAAAAAGCTAAACGTAATATGATCTAAAATGACCACTGCTCAAACCTTCCGGCATGCTTTTGATTATGTATATTTGTTGGAAAGATTGAACACTCATAAACACTTTAATTAATAAACACAACGGAAATTATATTTAAGCTTTATTTACCTTGATCGTGTGATGTTCTGATGTCCTTCTTAATTTTCAGGTTCATCATCCAGGGGCAGAGTCATATAAAAAATTTATCTAGTACTTAGTTTTTTAGTTAAAGAATAGTGAATTAAATCAGAAAAAAGAGAGATGCAATACCACAATGTATTTCTATTATTTGTGATGTATAATTATATAATTGTAGTGTAAAGCTTGTTAAAATTTATACTTTTACACGTTAAGCGATTATCATACATGTATCACCCACCATAGACCTACATACATCAGTCATCGCATCTTCTTAACAATACCAATATAACTGATTCATTGTTTTTGAAAATTACTAGGTAATGTAGGGGGCGTTTAATTTGAAGTCTGTATACTTTTCACGTTTTAAGGAAGATATGTGCCTTTTTTATCCAATTACGATACACAAATCTGAGAACAAAATGAACGTTTAATTAAAACTCAAGACACATCGCTAAATCTAGACAATAATGTCATTTCAAACAAGTCATCAGTTTCAACATTTCATCATAAGGAAGTAGATTGATTCAAACAATGGTACTCAGTTGACGTTTTAAAAATAAATGCGTCCTATTTGCCATATAACTGGTACCATCATGCATACCATAGATCAATTGGGAACCAACTGGTATTCTGACGGATACATTAGAGTAATCGGGCAACCAGCTTACTAGCCAATCGGCGGATAAATCAAGAATTAGCAAGAGGCATATAAGCAGTTTCGAATCCAGTGTATTTATGTCCCTGCATCCACCAGAAAAGTAAATGTATGGTAATGGCTATCGGTTAAAGGAACACACTGGCAATGGTATGAGCATGACACACGAAAACATACAAAGCAATGAACAGTTTATTTCATACTTTATACAGAATCACTATTGACTATGGAAATATTTGTGTGTTTGTTGCTTCCAAGGGATCCACTTTTCTGTATTTATTCATCTGTTAAGTTCCATTGTTCATCGTTAAACATGTTTAATATTCATTATAACACTCCCGATACAGCTCCGTTGATGACATTTTGTAATCGTTTGATTTGGTTTGCTTTCTGCAGTATTAATGTTTCAGTATTTATTTAACATCTGAAAACATAGAGGGAACATTTATTTTTTAAAATAACTTTATAGATACCTTCATAATTACGATTGAAGTGGTTTCCACTGCAATAAATGCAGAACATGTTATCGTTAAATTACATTTCTTATCTGTAAACATATCTAATGAGTATTAAGCGGACAAAATATAATTGCATTTAATGAAAATTTAGGAAGAACTACATACACGAAACACTGTTGTTTTTAACCTGTATAAAAAATCAAACTGACATGTGTCCCCCTTCGTGTTCGCTGTATTCAAAGGACGCCTTTCAATATGTATTGTCAGTAATATACATAATTTTCGGGGTGTGTGTTAGGGGTGCGTAAACGTTTTGGGGACGAAATATCTAGGAGTCCGAACTACTTAATACCATTTGGAACTTCTCGAATCAGTTTTCTTGCGATTTAAACATATACTTCCGGTAGGACAGAAACTCGATCCAAGCCTTAGTAACTACGACCCAATACGGAAAACATATAATGACCATGCGAAAACTTGTAAAACATATCTTGCTATTTATAAAACCATTCAAAACAGAAACGCCTCTTATTATCCTTGTAATCGTTGTATGTGTTTTTGGTTGAATTTGGTCCTTGCATGCTACATTTCCTGTTCTAATTTTATATTCCATTTGTTTGATTATTTTTTGTAAAGGTATAATTGAGATTATATATATATATAAACACACGGAGGATCATGCAGTTATGAATATTATAACAACATCATAGACAGTCACAAAATAAGTGCCTCAGTGACTTGACAAAAGCCAACGAAACAAGAAAAGTATTTGTTATCGGCATGACGAGACAAAATTAAAGCCCAACCTTAAGACATTCGGCGTCATATTGTGATTGTGAAATGTTACGTTTTATGTTAGACGTTTTACATTTGTTTAAATGTATGTCTACTATGGGTGAAATGAAAGTGTCTAGGATTCGATCTCTCCCTTTTTATGATGTCAACTAAATGTATTTATACACTTGATCTATCCTGAGTATCTGCTATATCTAAATATTCTATGAGTCTCACTTTACGTGTAAATTCAATCATATCCTCATGCAATTCAAGTACATTTGATCTGTGTGGAATCGGTGTAAATTTTAAAACTTTTTCTAGTAATTTGACTTTTGAATAATTAAATGTTAATGAGGAAAGTTTGATTATTTGTATGTCTGTATCTGTATTCTGACGCCTTTTTAAAAATAGTTCGTTCTTGTTGTAGTTTGGGGGTAACCATTTGCGTGTGTATTGCCATATTCGTTTATTGTAAAACTTGTTCTGTGGTGTGGTTCGTTGGTTCACGTTTGTTTTTGAAATATGGGTTGGTTTGTTGCTGACATTGTGTTGTTGGTAATACTGGAGACGTGTATTGATCAGAATGTTGCGTAAGATGGCTTAATGTGTTTCGCTTTGAGGAATTTGTGTTTTTACAAATATAAGTCGTCCCTTGATTCCTTTCACATTTTTTTTAATCTGTTGTCTATTCTCCGTATATTTTGGCTATTTCTTCTGTCCTGTTACTCCTTTATGATTTCATGTATCGATAATTGCATTGCATAAATCAGTAAAACCTAACTATGTCTCCATGACGCTTTGTACCGCATTGTGTATGTAACTCTATTTACTCTGTACATATTGACATTTACTCCTTAAAATTAAGTTGATATTACATACCTTAGAACAACAGTGAGTGAATGACACATATCGTGAAAAGCAACAAATAATGAATTTGGTATCCATGAGTTTGAAATGTGTTTCTGTTTTTGTTCTTTTTAAATACAATCGATTAGATTGTTTTGGCTCACAATGTTATCCACGACAGCAGGATAATCTTGATAATACACGCTGTGAGATGACATACCGTTTTATTCGAAAATCATTGTTTCCTTGCATTGTAGCATTCAATTTGAAAAGAAATATAAAAAGATATATTGTCCATGATCTTTCTTGTCGTGCCCTTAATGTTTTATTCTCTTTCTGCTCTGGCTTCTGCCAAGTCATTGAGTACCTTCATTGTGGCTTTCTAGGCTATTGTTTTTTTGTATTATATTTACCCGAGCATATTTGTGTTTTTACTTATATTGCCTATTGATGCTGCATTGGTGGTTAGAGATTAGGTCATGACGGGGATTTCTTTATTTACACTGTCCTGTTTAAATAGGATGACAGTAGGGTAAGTGTGAGGTTTGGTGCACCCTAGAACCGGTTTAAACCCCCAGTGGCCTACTTTGCCACAGACCGTTCCAAGGCGGTAGTCCTATTGTCAACCCTTTTGTGTTTGTGATGTCGTTTGCCTTTATTATTGCTATTGCCTTCTTGTTTGTCTGTTTGCGTGTTTGTTTCTGTGTTTTGTGGTTGACTGTCCTCCTTGAATGCTACTTTCCCTGTCCGATCTTTTTATATTTCTTTCCATTGATGTCTAAGGAATTAAATAGTTGCTTTATTATTATATATCACACAAATAAAGTTTTTATTCAGTCTCTGATTACAATATATGCATTTATTCACTTGAATATATTTGCTATTACTTTATTTACAAACTAATAGATGCATATTACCTGTTTTTTATGTAAGGTTTGTTGAGAAACCTATTACGGGGTGAATAAATGGATCACCAATAATCTGGTGATTGAAATTAAAAAACAAATAAAAAAATAAAATAAAAAAAGTTTTTGATTTTATTTGTTTACTTATAAAATTGATTTGAAATTTGAACTGAATGTAATTCTAAGTAAAAATTTACGTGTTTCCTAAGTGGTCACAGGATGATTTGCTGCTTTAAAAATAATGCAACACTACGTGGTCCGAGTATTACCGTTCATACTCCATCTAATCCCTTCTTCAAGAAGTGAAAACGGGGTTAGCTGGGGTATGAAATAAAACCTTTATTCCGGCTTAAAAAGTTTGAATATTGTAAAAGTAGTTTTAAACAGGTTATCGCACTGTATGTATGTATATCAATGTATTTTATTGTCGAAATATCGTTTAATGGAATTGAGTCGGGACAACGTAAAGACACATTTTTTTTTTTATTATTTTATTATTATTTGAGACTCGTTTGGGATCTCTAATGTCAGATTTACGCAAGTGTCATTCAAACCGGACATATATCGCTTGTACATGTTCGAGCACCATTTTGGTCCAAAGATGGAAGAGGGACACCTATTCCCAAACCCTTCCCCACTTGGGCACTTATTAGGAGTATGTTGAAAACAGGCCGTGCTACGCTCCTGGTTAGTTATTTGGATTCTTGACAGGGACACGGCCTCACACTACCTGCCTGGAAATTATATTCAGCTCCTGCCTAGAAATAACATTCTATCTCGCCAGGCTGCCTGGTAATTAAATTTAGTTCCTACCTAGAAATTACATTCTACCTCGCCTCAGGTGAATATAATTTCCAGGCAGGGAATGTGAGCCCATGTTCCCTGTCAGAATCCAAATAACGAGTTTGTCATACTGTCACCACGGTATTTACGACCGTAAGTGAACTAGGGATAGTGAACGAAGACTGGATAGTAGGTATTATGTTGATCGTATTTATTATCCTGTTGTCGATATTATATATTTCATAAGTAACAGAATATCAGTATGTGTACACATATTAGAAAATAAACTGAATTGCAGAAATGTTCTTGAAGAGTAATAACATCGATGTTTATTTGCAGAATTCTAAGAGATGTACATGTTTTATGATCACATAAGCACCCAGAGTTAAATATTGCATCCTAGGCACAGTAAAACAATGAAACAATGGAATTATAAAGTGTCGGTTTCTCCAACGAATATGAATCCTGTAGTAGCATTGTCACTCGCTTGCCATCAAATAAAATCCAATGACAGAATAATTGTTCCTGGTGTACTTGTTTAAATTGAAGTCCAGTGCGAAATTGTATTTATATCGCAGTTTATACACGAATGTCGAATTTAAATTTAGTTATACGAAGGTTATGTCCAGTCGTAAAGACGCGAACATTCTCGTCTGAAATTTTTTGAACACAAATTATGCGCTGGTTGAAAATATTTCCAAACAGAAGAAAGTTCCATTTCGTCCATTTCTATATTTAATGGAAAAAGAAACGCGACTCGGAAATTTCCGCTATATATTGTATGTACAATATGCTGCTGTTAATCGAATGGTACATGGCTACGTAAGATATTTCCTTTCGAAAAAAAGACAAAAACAACACGTAACACAGCAAATAATATTCTTGCAAAGTTTCTTTATTGACATAGTACGCGTTTGGCGCAAACTCAGGATGCAAAATTTTGCAAACTCTTTACGTTAAATATAGTGCTGAACTGGCTCAATTTTTCAAAGAGGAACTTTAACAATTACGAATGTCTTGTTACAACGTGTACTGTGATTAAAACATCTACAACATCACAGTTGTGTTCTTTCTTTAACCAACTGCAGCTTTTTTTATAACGAAACATCTTCGGATTTCCTTTGAATATATATGGAATTATACAATATATAGCCGAAATTCCCGTGTCGCGTTTCTTTTTCCTTTCAGTATATATAACTGTAAAGGCAGTACAGTTCTGTTCCAAAATGCCGATTTCCAGCATTTCGGCCGCCTTGGCCAAATATTATGTGTACGTGTTCACATGATGAAGTCTCTGAAGTCATAAGAAAAATTAATTTCCTGGGCTATCGATCACGTGACCTTTAGTAATCAAATTTTTGTCCTGGATCGGATAGTATACTGTTATCACAAAATGCGCAAATTTAGACTGATAGTGTCACAAGGTGTAAGATTTGGCATTTATTATCGTATACAATCAATTGCAATCAATGAGGCTGGCACGTTTGAAGAAATATAAAAAGATCGGACAGGGAAAGTAGCATTCAAGGAGGACAGTCAACCACAAAACACAGAAACAAACATGCAAACAGACAAACAAGAAAGCAAAAGAAACAATAAAAGCAAACGACATCACAAACACAAAAGAGTTGACAATAGGGCTACCGCCTTGGAACGGTCAGTGGCAAAGTAGGCCACTGGGGGTTTAAACCGGTTCTAGGGTGCACCAAACCTCACACTTACCCTACTGCCATCCCATTAAAACAGGACAGTGTAAATAAAGAAATCCCCGCCATGATCTAATCTCTAACCAACAATGCAGCATCAATAGGCAATATAAGTAAAACACAAACATGCTCGTGTAAATATAATACAAAAAACAACAGCATAGAAAGCCACAATGAAGGTACTCAGTGACTTGGCAGAAGCCAGAGCAACAAGAGAATAAACCCTTAAGGGCACGGCAAGAAAGATCATAGAAAAACATCAAACGCCACCGTCCCAATGGGCTTTAGGTCCAGCGATAAAAATAAAGGACCATCCGATCGAACTCTGGAAGACCTTTTTCATCACATCATATCTGAACCGGGTATACATTTTGTTTCTGTATTTACGTACGTTACTGTGGAGCACTTCGTGAATCGGCTGAGTTTGCTATAACTAACATGAAATAGTAAAATGTATATCATAATAACAATAATTTATATTACCTATTTTGAAAAATATATAGATCATATTTTAAGTGTCATCGCACTAAAGGTGTGGATAATGTCTACATAAGCGACCTCACCGACTGAGGAGGTGGGCATTTTATTTGAAATTATACGCTAGCTATTCTTTTAACCAGCGCTTAACCTAATTAACTTGTTTTGCGACAAAAAAATATATCTCGTGTCAGATAAACTTATAAAATATTTAGCTGTTTACACATAGAACGTGGCATGGTTGTTCCTGACAATAACATAGTATGACGTGAACTAATCGAATGTGGGTGTTAATTGAACTTAAAATTCTGCATTTGATACTTTAATACTTTGTAGATTCTCTTGTGGCATTCCTGTCGTTGACAAATGTGTGTCATTAGCACGAGTAATTGTAATTAAAGCTGACAACGACATCTAAATAAAGTACAGTCGTCTGAAAAAGATAAAAAATATAGAAATGTGTGCATGAGATGACCTCAGTGAACAAAATGAGCGGAAAACCTTAAGTATGACTCGACTCCAAAAAAGAGGCATAACTCAGATAATACATGGTCGATTTTAACGGTGAATCGATATACACATATTGACATCAAAGGTAAGCATCCTGTAAAGTTTCAAAGCAATCAGTTTAAAACTGTGGGTAGAGATAGACACACACTTTTTTTGAGATGGACGGACGGACGCTCGGGCGGACGGACGGACATGGCAAACGCTATATGCCCACTCAACTTTCGGTCGTGGGGGGAATGAATATCACTTACAGATTAAAAAAAGAATCATTAAAGATGAAATCTATACACTGTTTCATGATATATATATATGTCAAATTCGTAGATGACGTTTCCTAAAAGAAGAGATATTTTCTGTAAATTATAAACCATGGTTTGTCGTAAATGTTTTCTCCTTAAAGACAAGATTCTTCCATTAGAACAAACATCAACATTGTTTGTGTAAGCCATGTAAGACAAGGTAGTCATTTATAACATGTGCATGTATTTGAGTTTCCCTTTTTAGTCATGGCAATTACAATGCCTGATATCATCAATGATGCCTAGTTAGTTGGAGAATAACCTGGCGGGGATATCTTTTTTTACATTGTCCAGTTTGAATGACACCTTGGTAATAGTGCAATTTGGTGCTCCCTAGAGCGCAGTTGAAACCCCTCAGCATCCTATTTTGCCACTAAGCGTATTTGGTACCATTACTGCAATTAATGTCATATTAAGTATGTTGCGTACCTTCTTTGTGTCTTTCTAGGCTATTTCTTTTTGTATTTATATATATACGAGCATCTTTGTGATTTACTTATATTGCCTATTAATGCTGCTTTGTCGGTTAGAGAAAAGTTCATGGCGGGGATTTCTTTATTTACACTGTTCCATTTTATTGGGTTGACAGTAGGGTAAGTGTGATGTTTGGTGCACCCTAGAACCTGGTTTAAACCGACGGCCTTTTTTGCCACTGACCGTTCCAAGGCGGTAGCCCTATTGTCAACCCTTTTGTGTTTGTGATGTCTTATTGGCCTTTAATTCATCTTTACATTTGTTCTTTGCATGTGCGTTTGTGGTTGACTGTCGTCCTTAAATGCTGCTTTTCCAGTTCGATTTTTGTATCTATATTTATGAAATTTGTGAAGTTTCACTCTGACTTCTGTTTAAAATGCGTGTTTTTTTAATGACTGCTACAATTTCAGTTCGTCATGGTGCATCTACTGGTATATGTATTAATATATAAAGAGGAAAAAAACAAAACAAAACATTTGTTTTCAATATTTAAGGAAATCCAAATCGCTTTCAAGCTGTTAGTAACCATTTTAAGAGTGTTGACATTTTGCTTTTATTATCCTTATAATTGTTTTTGTTTGGAATCCGTGTGGACACATTTCCTCTTCGATTGTTGTACTTAGTTTGATGAGAAGTGACAGCAGACCGACTTTAAATTTGTTTTAATATTTAAGATGTTGTCTTTTGTTTCTCACCACTGTATCTCTTATTTGAGTATTTGCTATAATTGCCACTGTCCATTAAAGGCTTCTTGTTATTTATCATGTTTTATTTCACAAAATATGTATACGAATATCGTAAATTAATACGCCTTGTATATTCGATATGCTTCCGGTTATTAATTACATTGTGCTTTGCGTTTGCTGTCGGATGAACATGTCATTCATTTCGTCGTAATCTCCTGAGAGTAAAACACCTAGTAAATAGCGTCATCGAAGAAAACGTACAGGTAATACAGATGGAACAAAGGACACCCACGTAAACAACCGACCCAAGATGGCGTCAAATTCAATTTGGAGCAGCGGTTCAACTTCAGCATCTACTTTTACCATCATTCCAGTGCCAATTCCTAAGTTTGACGTGAGTAGACATGCTGGCAATCCATTTAAGGCTAACCCTGATACCCATTATAAATCTGGTAAAATGTACTCAGACGTGAACGTCAACTCAAAGCTTTATTTGATATTGTTAAAGGTAGCTAAGCTCGATGCTATGGAAGCCCATCAGAGCATCATATTGGCCCCCTTAGATGGTGTTGAGAACAAAATTGCTACAAAATAGGACTCGCATAGACGAAGACAGTAGGTAGATCAGTTATATAGAAATGATTCAAATTTTATATCGGCAAACTCACCGAGGTAAACAAAAGGGTAAAGGGCGTGGTTAAATTACTGTCCCGTAATAATGACAAACTCAAGACTGACAATGAGATGTTACATGAAGACATCGCCGATTTAAAGTGCCGTTCCATGAGGGATAATCTTGTATTAATGGGATTTAAAGAGTCAACCAACGCACAGCCAGGACCCGGTACTGTTCCCATTGAAACTTCAACCACCAATACTGGTTCTTATGCTGATGCCGCTTCAGCAGAGGATTGTTCTTATAAGGTGTTTCAGTTTTGTGAGAGTATTCTCACAGTTCAGGATCCTAGGATTACCAGTACCCACACCGCATGGATTATTCACAACAGAGTAGGTGCAGGTCCGTGGTCGTAAAGTTCAAGGACACATACTCCAAGATGCATGTAAATAACTCACCTTAATGGTACACCTTATACAATGTTTGACAAATTGCTACACAAGAGGTCCAGGTTAAACGCTATCACTGAGTCATGATTAAAGCCACAGAGGAAGGAAAGAAGGCGTTTTTTGTCAGGAACAAGTTATTTATTAACCATACACAATATAATCCCGGTACTCCATAGGAAGTGGGAGAAGAGCTGTCCATGCTAGCAAGAAATGTTGAAGGACTCCGGAACTGTTTGAATGTTAATGAATTTATGAACACGCTGATAAACTGTATCTCTACATCATTGCACACTCGGCTGAAGGCACAATTAACATATACACGCATACATACATATAATTATTGCTCATATGAGTGGGATACCATTTAAACATTCAGCCACACACAGCTATATTAAGACAGTGGCAATGAAAGGTGCCGGATCTTGGGGATACTGTGAATTCAGTTAATATATTAAAGGTAGATAATTTGAACTCACTACGGTAACTTTCACGTACTGTGTTTATATCCCTTTACACTATATCCACATGTTTCCTGTTCACATCATGATATTATTCTAATGAAGAAGTTGTATGAATATATATATATATATATAATATCATGCTGTTAACAGGAAACTGGCGGATATACACTCAAGTGATATGAAAACGCAACTCGGGAATTTCCGCTATATATTGTATATACTGCACACTTAATTGCACATAATATTCCAAAGAAATCCCAAGATGTTTTTTAAAAAGAAAGTTGCAATTAACTAGAGAAAGGACACAACTGTGATGTTGTAGACGTTTTAATCACAGTACACTTTGTAACAAGAACTTCATAAATGTTGAAGTAGCTCTTTGAAAAATTGAGCTAGTTCAGTACTGTATTTAACGTAAATAGTTTGCAAAATGTTGCATCCTAAGTTTGCTCACATGATTGAGCCAAACGCGTACTCTGTGAATAATGAAACATTGAAGGAATACTATTTGCTGTATTATTTGTTGTTTTAGTATTTTTTCCAAAAGGAAAGGTCTTACGTAGCCATGTACCATTCGATTAAAAGCAGCATATTGTACATACAATATATAGCGGAAATTCCCGTGTTGCGTTTTCATATCACTTGAGTGTAGTGTAAAGGGATATAAACACTGTACGTGAAACAAATTAGCAAACATGTTATGTAGTAGTTGTTATTATTGTACATTATTAAAACATTAAAACACTTATGGGAAAAAAATAATAAAAAGAGTACGAAATGAACAAATTTGGAAATCGTCGAACACGATAAATACAAAAAATATTGCAGGGTCGGTTTGACTGAAACTGTTCATGAACGATAGTGAAAATTGCTTTCATATCCAAGCTTTTTAACTTCTCGTCTTACTGCCATTAAATATCACGTTAAACAATATTGTGCTAAAACTTATGAAAACTCTGAGATTAATTTATGTTAGTCTATTAAAATTGAGGAGCTGTTCTTGATAAAATTTGCAATAAACTCTAGTTTCATCTATAAATACTTCTCTACTACTACGGATGGATTCGTAGTGAATCCGTAGTGTATCCTGGGTTATTCGTGGTTATTCGTAGTAGTTCGTATGTATCCGTGGACCCACCCCGAGAGTTTTGGACATGTCCATCCAAAACTCGCGGGGTCAGCACCACGATTTTTCCACCCGTAGAGCATCCTTAGTGGGTTCGCAGCGATTCGTAGTGATTCGTAGAACATTCCCGGCCTGGAGCATACCGGGAATGACCACGGCTTACTACGACCTACCACGACTTACTACGACCTACTACGAGGACACTAGGGTTTCAGTAAGGTTATCACACGGTTTAGTACGATCTGTACACAAACTTGTACGGCCTATTACGATCTAGTACGGTTTTATCGTGAATAAGGCCGAATTGACACGATTTACTACGGTTTATAACGATTTAATACGGTCCATTACGATCCACCAGGACTTACCAAGAACCCAGTAAGAACTACTAAGACCTATCGTTTTCAACTACGGTTCGTTGTCTCAACTGTATATATATTGGGGGTCTGGGGCCCTGAAATCGTTCTAAGCCTGACTTCCAAGAGGGATACATCTACCAACACCAACAATGGGCCAGGGTAGACTGAGGCTTCTGCATAATTTGGTAGCACTGGAAAGAGATATGCTACATATTGAAATGGCTATTGCCCAGCAGAGAAAGTCGTTGGCTTCGAGCCAGTCTACCATTCAGTCTTCCTGCTCATTGGAGATCTTTAGGGGTTTCCTCTTAGCTCTGGTGGTCTTTACCTTGGCCCTCCGCTGCAGCAGGCACCTCCTCCTGTTCATCGCCTACATTCTCCTCCTGCTCTTGCAACTTCTTGGTGGTTGCCTTGCCCTTGGCTCCCTTGCCTCTTCCCTTGCCTCTTCCTCTTGATGGCATGGTGTGGTGATAGCAGTTCTAGTAGTAGAAGTTGTAGAAGTTACAGCAGAAGTTATGGCTAACAGTTCTAGTAGCAGTTCTAGTAGCAGAAGATCGAGCAGAAGTTGTTGTTGACAGTCTCAGCACTGGAAGTGGAATGAAATGCATGCTGAAATACAGGCCTTTTCATTGCGCGATTGCGGACCCCGTGGGGAACCGTGATACGCTCTTGACACTCCATACTAGTCCGTACTAGTTCGTAGTTGTCCGTAGTAGTCCGTACTCGAACTGTAGTGGAACCGTAGTGGTTCCAGTCATTTACACATGTCAACCGCGGTGTTTCCTGTGCCAACCTTGCTGCTCCTTACTGTTACCGTACTCAACCGTACTCAAACCGTAATGTATTCGTAGTAGTTCGTAGTATTTTTTGAGAAATGCCCATCAGAGGGGCATCCGTGGGGAAGGGCGAGTGGGGTGGGCGGAGACGGTAGTGGGTTCGGGGAGACATTTGTGGTTGGTGTGACTGGGCTTTTACTTACGGCAGTTTAGACAATTACGCTATGTGGACTTTTTAGATAATATGTTCGTCAGGTATGGAACTACCGTTTATAGACAAATTGTTGGTATCCCTATGGGTACGAACTGTGCTCCTCTTGTCACAGAGGTGTTCTTGTATTGCTATGAAAGAAATTTCGTGTTGAGTCTTTCAGCCATAATTAGGAAATCCATGACAAGAGAGATGATTTTAATTTTGATACTGTTAATTATCTCCATTTAGGTGGGGGTTCCCGGAGCTACGTTTTATAGGCTCTATGTTTCGCTGGAGCTTGTAGTCGTGTTGAGGACTAAGATTCATAACAACTAAAAAGCTACTCCAGCAGGTTACTGTTACCATAAACTTCGAAAAACCTTTCCAAAATGTTATTATGGTTACCTGTAATTACTTTTATTATATGAAGTAATTTAGGAACTCTTTTGTGACAAGGAATATCACAAACGGACTTCTATGGGGATGTGATTTACAAACTTCGTAAGATCCTTGGTCATAATCACTTTCATATAACCTTTATTACACTTGTTACAAAACGTATCAAAAGAGGTTATGACACTATCATTTTGCAATGCACTGCATGTTTATTGGTTGACCCATTTACACGAAATCCTTATAGGACAGTAGCGTTTGATGTTTGTCTTTAATCTTGTCTTGTCTTTCCCTTAACGGTTAGTTCCCTTGTTTCTCTGGCTTCTGACAAGTCATTAAGTACTTACTTTGTAGCTTTTGAGGCTTCTGTTTTTTATATTATGTATACATGATCATTTATGTGTTTTACATATATTGCCTAGTTTGTTACAGATGATAACCTGGCGGGGATGTATTTATGTACACTGTCCTGTTTAATGGGAAAACAATAGGGTAAGGGTGAGGTTTGGTTCACCCTAGAGCCTGGTCTAAACCCCCAGCGGCCTTTTTTGCCACAGACCGTTCCAAGGCGATAGCCATTTATCCATTTATTCATCTTTATATATAGTTGTTCTTTGTTTTATTATGTGTTTGTGGCTGACAAAATGATATAGTCGGTAAAAAAAGTTTTGGACCAGGTTATATAAAGTCATATAAAATTAAAACTAGTGGACAGAATTTAAGAATCTTTTTTTAGTAACCAAGGTTTACCCTACCTGGTTAATTTGGTACCAGAAACATTAAATTCCAAACAAGATTTGATTTTTAAAATATATCGCGAACACACAAAGGGTCTGTAAAAAATGTTGCAAAGTCCATAAGAAGTAACAGTTACGGACACATTCGAGTAACCAATAAAAAGATTATTATTTCTTCGCAAACTTTCATTGTAAACGATAATTATTGTTGATTGTTGATCTATTGTGAATTATCAACTGAGATAATAAGGGTTATGGTCGAATGTCATGGTTCAGCGATCATTGTACGGGTTCGAACACTGCCATGGTCCAAAACTTTTTATACAGAGTATAGTAACGTAGTATAACATGATAGTAGCATAGTATAAACATGTGTTCTTCTTTGTCGTATCTGATCTATGGAAACGGATCTAGATACAATATCAATTATGTTGGTGAGCGGCGAAATAACCAATTCGTTTTTAAGAAGAACATTTATAATAATTGCTATTTAAAATAGTTGCGTTTCTTTTTACTGTAAATCGTGTAACATATATTAAATGTAAGCATACGTTAACAAAAGTTAAAAATATCAGATTCCGAACAAAAAATAATATGAAAGGAGACACAATTTTGAGTTTTGAGCCATACCAAGGATGGCATGAATATAAGTGTGAACATGGAACATTCAATGAGGATATTCATACCATATCATGGCCAGCGACATATGTTTCCAATTTCTAATAAAGCGCTTTGCCCTAAATGAGAAAACAAAGAGTGAATAAACAAAATGGAATTTAGTTGGAAGCAGAGGTTACGAAGCATGTGTACGACAAATAACAGACACAATACAAAATTGAAAGGTAGACAATATATCCTTGTACTATAGCTCTAATGGTTTTCCTTTGTTTTTGCTTATGATATAAATTTTCATAAACCTGAAGGTCTGAACCTAGTACTTGTCGGTATATTTCAGCCGTGCTATAAATGACAGATTCGGCAGTTATACTCAAGTTTACGTGCGCGCAGTTGTAATCTTTACACACAACGTGTCAATCAAAACGACTACACCTACCAAAACAGCACTCCTTGACATTGCATTTGCCAGATAATATACAAAGGCAATTGGCTGCAATAATCAAAACATGGGTCATGCTCATGCCTCGTGATAATGCTATTTCTTGATTGGATCGAGCTGTTATGTTTTACTGAAAAACCTGCAACGCCCCTACAATTTCTTGCACACGCCTACCTGGATAAATGGCTCTGGTAAAAAAACATTTATAGCATATTTTCCTCGTATGCGATTTATACTGCACTCTCGGGGCCTACGGTTCACGAGAAGCAGTATATAAATCGCCATACACGCGAAAAAGTATGCTATAAATATTACTAAAAGTGGAATGAAACAATATTCCGAACATTTAAAGGCTGGGAGTAGCGGAACCACCTATTCAACATTAAAGTAAGAAAACAAAAATTATTTCAGAATGGACCACTGATATCTATACATAAACGAAACCTTTCATTTATCGGCAACCGAAATTAGAATGTTATTTGTTGTCGATATTTTATTGAATATAAAGTTATATCTCTGGTTAATGACCTGTCAATTTTCTTATGTAATACCAGGTTAATGACCTGTCATTTATTATGTAATACCAGGTAATCATCTGACATTTCTTATATAATAACAATATGTTAATATATTTTCCTGAATGTCCATATTTCAAAATATTCTTGTTCTGAGCGCCATGGAGTGCCATGTCCTCACTTATGGCATTGTTATGTCGCCTTGGAATAACGTGTATCGGCCGCCAAATTTGACCCTATACTGCTTTAAACATACGTTAAATGTGCTAGGCATTCTTACTATACAGTTTGAACTATTTGAATAGGTGTGTACGATGAGTGTGTAAACTCGTTATTATGATGTGGAGAGAAGGCATCAACTAATAGTTACATTTAAATGCTAACATTGTTTGAAAATTGTGTAAATAATTTATAGTCCTGCAATTGAAGATTTAATTTGACAGCTTAAGTAAACTGTCTCCGCCTTTTCAACCGAAACTTGATGTGAAGGTGTCATATTTTGTCGAAATCGATGTTTCGTCTTCTGTGTCAAGGAAAATGATCCAATGTAATAAAACAATGTGTTTTTCTGTCACAGTTTTCATATATATCTAAACAGAAAAAATTGATGTAGCAGTGTATATCGGTTTAGTGTTATGGTAGTCCGAGGGTCTCACGTAATATAGCCGTGTGAAATTATTGCAATCCGGGTGGACCGTAACTAGATAATCTCCGAGTATCGTGTACCAGTATCGTACTCTCCGTTAAACAACTTTTCAAATATTTCCAAGATCGACCCTTACGGAATTCGATACTAGTGATCATAAGTAAGGTTGCATTATGTACATGTGTAAACTACCCACAAAAAGAGTGGAATTAAACCATGTCTGAATTTGTCCTTCGCGGGTTCTGCTATTTTCCACAACTATTGTTCTCCAATTTACATTTTACTGCTTAAAGAATAATTATTGATATCGAGTTTTTGTTGCGGGTTTGGTGTATTTCCATCTGACTTGGTGAAAAATAAAAACGAAATACACTAACTATTAACACGGGTGTGATGCAACCGATTATATAATCAGTAATTTTCTTGCATATCAGAGACATGTTGTGCGTTGAAGCTGCCAGCTACTGAGGTTTTGCATGTTTTTATGCATACCGGATGTTGGTGCGCGAGTGACTTTTATCTCGACCCTAGGGTGAGATGGAAATATCTAGCCACGGTAAATATGACGGCTTAACGCACAACATGTCCTCTGATATGCAAGAAAAAAAAATATATCATGGGTATTCGGTTTCAGATAGGGGAATTCCAACCCTCGGTATAAGTGTTTTAATTGGAATCTCGACAGAGCCTCAATATCTCGGGTTGGAATTCTTCATCGGATACCCATGAAATAATCTTATAATATAAACACGCTGGGGATGGCGGCTTATGTTTCATTTGCTGGAATTGAACAGCAATTATTTATTCGTACGCATGGGAATTCGTCGTGGTAAAATCATTAATTTAGAATAATGCTTTAAGTATTTGCAGACTGATTAAAAACAAATCATCAAATTATTATAGATGAGATTTCACACGTCAAATTACAAAATCATGGCCTGTTTAAAATTTATATAATGTTTCAAGTTATTGCAGGCGGGGTTTAAACAAATCAACAATATACAGTTTTTCACACGTCAAATTAAAAAGTCATATGTTTTTAATGTGTATACTGTTTCAGTTATATGCAGAGTGATTCAATTTGAAATTTAAATAATACCATCGATACATTGTTCAGTAAAAAAGACGAAACTAAATTTAATCCACTTGAATAGCGAAAAATATGCATGCACGTGGTCCATATACCATAGGACAATTGTGACAATGTAGAGCAGACCCAATTTATACTGAAAGGAAAAAGAAATAAGACACGGGAATTTCCGTTATATATTGTATATACTGCACACTTTAAATCCATATATATTACAAGAAAAAAAGGAGTTGCAGTTAGTTAGAGAAAGGACACAACTGTGATGTTGTTTGTAGATGTTTTAATCACCATGATCACAGTACACGTTGTAACAAGAAAATTCATAAATGTTGAAGTTCTTCTTAAGTTTGAAAAATTGAGCCAGTTCAGTTACTGTATTTATCGTAAAATAGTTTTGCAAAAAAAGCCAAACGCGTAATCTGGCAATAATGAAACTTTGCAGGAATACTATTTGCTGTATTACATGTTGTTTTAGTCCTTTTTTTTCCGAAGGAAAGATCTTACGTAGCCATGTACCATTGGATTAAACAGCAGCATATTGTACATAAAATATATAGCGGAAATTCCCGTCTCGAGTTTCTTTTTCCTTTCAGTATACATATATACATACATAATATACGGTTCATCAGTGAGTAAAGTAGTACGTTTTGGTGTTGAACATCGTTAGACAACACGTTTATTTTATTTCCTATACTTTACTATCTTTACAGTGAAATAGTGCATTTTGTAACAAGATTGACCAAGTGGAGACAGCTCACCAAGGGAGAAATCAAGAATAAGTAAAATTTACAAATGTATTTACTACTAGATGAATATATATATACAAATGAATACGAATGACAAAGTAGAAAAAATCAAACGTTTTAAAATCATGTTTAAAATGGAGCTCACTACGTTAGATTAAACCGTTCGGTTTTTAATCAGACTGAATATCTGCAATCTGTATTTATGATATATGTATGCTATCATCACACGCTATATTATCTCTCAAAGCTATATCTAGCTAAGTCCCTTCCGGTAACAGTTCCTCACTTCCGCGTTATATTGCAATCCCGTCCCTTAGCGGTTTGCTAATCGTCCTTTATATTATTACATGCCCACAAATGTAGTATTTTTCTCTAGCGAATGTTTTTTTGAATAAAGGAAAATTAGCTTGTCTTTAATAAGGTGATTATGGTAAGGTTGTATATAGTGTAGAGAAGGTTCATAAGTGCTTATTGATGAAACTTGACCGGCTTGTAAAGTGTCTCGACCATGACACCATTGCATATCAACAACGTCACACGACAAATGTTTTCAGTGGTACAGATAGGAGGAGTTTGTCTTTCCAGTTTTGACCATGATCACATTGACATATGAAAGTGCCATGTTTTTCCCCAAGGCGGTGTCTTGAACCTGGATGTAGTGTTTTTCCCATTAAATTCAAAAAGTGTTGCACTTAATAATAAGCGTGAGGAGCCTAACAAGTATTATGGTAGGTGGATCTTTATGAACTCTACGATCACATGCCTCCTTACAAGCCAAAAATACCTTCTTCAAGAGAAAATGTTGGTGTAGAGGGATGTAACATCCAATGATACCAATTGAGTGTTTTTCTGGGACTGATATGTCGGAGTCTAATCTCCGAAAGATAGTATGTGGTGTCTTTGATGTATCGACCGGTAGCGATACATCAAAAGACACCACATACTATCTTCGGAGATTAGACTCCGACATAATCAGTCCCCCAGAAAAACACACTCAAATTGGGTATCATTGGATGGTTACATCCCTCTACACCAACATTTTCTCTTGGAAGAAGGTTATTTTTGGCTTGTAAAGGGAGGGCAATGTGATTCGTAGAGTTCATAAAAAGATCCACCTACCCATAATACTTTGTTAGGCTCCTCACGCTTATTATTAAGTGCAAACACTTTTGAA
Source organism: Cyrtodaria siliqua (assembly GCA_037043455.1). Taxonomy (NCBI): domain Eukaryota; kingdom Metazoa; phylum Mollusca; class Bivalvia; order Adapedonta; family Hiatellidae; genus Cyrtodaria; species Cyrtodaria siliqua. The sequence continues at coordinate 38,865 of JAWPHD010016765.1, forward strand.
ATTTAAATGGAAAACACTACAATCCAGGTTCAAGACACCCGCCTTGGGGAAAAAAACCATGGCACCTTTCATATGTTCAATGTGATCATGGTTCCCAAAAACTGGAAAGACAACTCCTCCTATCTGTTAACCCCCTGAAAACATTTTGTCGTGTGACCGTTGTTGATATGCAATGGTGTTCATGGTCGAGGACACTTTTACAAGCGGTCCAAGTTTCCATCAATAAGCACTTATGACTTCTCTACACTATATACAACCTTACCATAATCACCTTATTAAAGACAAGCTAATTTCCTTTATTCAAAAAAACATTCGCTAGAGAAAAAATACTACATTTGTGGCATGTAATAATATAAAGGGACGATTAGCAAACCGCCTAAGGACGGGATTGCAATATAACGCGGAAGTGAGGAACTGTACCGGAAGGACTTAGCTAGATATAGCTTTGGAGAGATAATATAAGCGTGTGGATATAGCAATACATATATCATAAATACAGATTGCAGATATTTCAGTCTGATTAAAAAACCGAACGGTTTAATCTAACGTAGTGAGCTCCATTTTAAACTTGATTTAAAACGTTGATTTTTTTCTACTTTGTCATTCGTATTCATTTGTATATATATATTCATCTAGTAGTAAATACATTTTGTAAAATTTACTTATTCCTTGATTCTCCCCTTGGTGAGCTGTCCTCCACTTGGTCAAATCTTGTTTTACAAAAATGCCCACTATTTCACTGTAAAAAGATAGTAAAAGTATAGAATTAAATAAAACCGTGTTGTCCTAACGATGTTCAAACACCAAAAAACGTACTACTTACTCACTGATGAAACCGTATATTATGTATGTATATATGTATACTGAAAAGGAAAAAAAGGAAAAAACTCGAGACGGGAATTTCCCGCTATATATTTTTTATGTGTAACAATATGCTGCTGTTAATCCAATGTTACATGGCTAGTAAAGAATCTTTCCTTCGGAAAAAAAAAAAGGGACTAAAAAAACAAACATGTAAATACAGGCAAATTAGTATTCCTGCAAAGTTTCAATTATTGCCAGGATTACGGCGTTTGGGCTTTTTTGCAAAACTATTTTACGATAAAATACAGTAACTGAACTGGCTCAATTTTTCAAACTTAAGAAAACTTCAACATTTAATGAATTTCTTGTTACAACGTGTTACTGGATCATGGTGATTAAAAACATCTACAAACAAAAAACATCACAGTTTGTTGTCCTTTTTCTCTAAACTAACTGCAAACTCCTTTTTTTTCATGTAATATATATGGATTTAAGTGTTGCAAGTATATACAATATATAACGGAAAATTCCCGTGTCTTAATTCTTTTTCCTTTCAGTATAATTGGGTTCTGCTCTTACATTGTCCCACAAATTGTCCTATGGTATATGGGACCACGTGCATGCATATTTTCGCTTATTCAAGTGGATTTTAAATTTAGTTTTCGTCTTTTACTGAACAATGTATCGATGGTATTATTTAAATTTCAAATTGGAAATCACTCTGCAATAAAACTGAAAACAGTATACACATTAAAAACTATGACCTATTTTAATTTGACCGTGTGAAAAAACTGTATATTGTTGATTTTGTTTAAAAAACCCGCCTGCAATAAACTTGAAACCATTATATAAAATTTTTAAACAGGCCATGATTTGTAATTTGACGTGTGAATCTCATCTATAATAATTGATGAATTTTGGTTTTAAATCAGTCTGCAAATACTTAAAAGCATTATCTAAATTAATGGATTTTTACCACGGACGAATCCCATTGCGTACGAATAAATAATTTTGCTGTTTCAATTCCAGCAAATGAAACCAATAAGCCCGCCATTCCCCAGGCGTGTTATAATTATAAGATTATATTCATGGGTATCCGATTGAAGAATTCCAACCCGAGGATATTGAGGCCTCTGTCGAGATTCCAATTAAAAAACACTTATACCGAGGGGTTGGAATTCCCTATCTGAAACCGAATACCCATTGATATAATTTTTTTTTCTTGCATATCAGAGACATTGTTTGTGCGTTAAGCCGTCATATTACCGTGGCTAGATATTCCATCTCACCTAAGGGTCGAGATAAAAGTCACTCGCGCACCAACATCCGGTATGCATAAAAAAAAACATGCAAAAACCTCAGTAGCTGGCAGCTTCAACGCACAACATGTCTCTGATATGCAAGGAAATTTTACTGAAATATATATCGGTTTGCATCACCCGTGTTAATAGTTAGTGTAATTTTCGTTTTATTTTTCACCCAAGTCAAGATGGAATACACCAAACCCGCAAACAAAAAACTCGAATATCAAATAATTATTTTCTTAAAGCAGTAAAATGTAAAATTGGAGAAACAATAGTTTGTGGAATAGCAGAACCCGCGAAAGGACAAATTCAGGAACATGGTTTAATTCACTCTTTTTTGTGGGTAGTTACACATGTACATAATGCAACCTTACTTATGATCACTAGTATCGAAATTTTCCGTAAGGGTCGATCTTGGAAAATATGAAAAGTTGTTTTTAACGGAGAGTACGATTACTGGTACACGATTACTCGGAGATTATCTAGTTACGGTCCCACCCCGATTGCAAATAATTTCACACGGCTATTATTTACCGTTGACCCTCGGGACCTACCAATAACACTAAACCCGATATACCACTGCTACATCAAATTTTCTGTTAGATATATATGAAAACTGTGGACAGAAAAAAACACATGTTTTAATTTACATTGGATCATTTCCTTGGGGACACAGAAGACGAAAAACATCGATTTCGACCAAAATATGGGGACACCCTTCACATCAAGTTCGGTGAAAAAGCGGGAGGACAGGTTTTTACTTAAGCTGTCCAAAATTTAAAATCTTCAATTGCAAGGGACTATAAAATTATTTTACACAATTTCAAAACAATGTTAGCATTTAAAATGTAACTATTTAGTTGGATGCCCTTTCTTCTCCACATCATAATAACGAGTTTTACACACTCATCGTACACACCCTATTCAAATAGTTCAAAAACTGTATAGTAAGAAATGCTAGCAACATTTAACGTATGTTTTAAAGGCAGTATAGGGTCAATATTGGGCGGCCGATTACACGTTATTCCAAGGCGACATAAAACAATGCCATAAGTGAGGGGGACATGGCACTCCCATGGGCGCTCAGAACAAGAATTTTGAAATATGACATTCAGGAAAATATATTAACATATTGTTATTATATAAAGAAAATGTCAGATGATTTACCTGGTATTAAATACATACTAAATGGACAGGTCCATTTAACCTGGTATTACATAAGAAATGACAAGGGTCCATTTAACCAGAGAAATAACTTTTATATTCAATAAAATAATCGACAACAATAACATTCTAATTTCGGTTGCCGATTAAATGAAAGGTTTCGTTTATGTATAGATATCAGTGGTCCATTCTGAAATAATTTTGTTTTTCTTACTTTAATGTTGAATAGGTGGTTCCCGCTACTCCAGCCCTTTAAATGTTCGGAATATTGTTCATTCACTTTTAGTAATATTTATAGCATACCTTTTTTTCCCGCGTGTATGCGATTTATACTGCTTCTCGTGAAACGTAGGCCCCGAGAGGTGCCAGTATAAAATCGCATTACGGAGGAAAATATGCTATAAATGTTTTTTACCAGAGCCATTTAATCCAAGGTAGGCCGTGTGGCAAGAAAATTGTTAGGGGCGTTGGCAGTTTTCAGTAAAACATAACAGCTCGATCCAATCAAGAAAATAGCAATTATCACGAGGCATGAGGCATGACCCATGTTTTTGATTATTGCAGCCAATTGCCTTTGTATATTATCTGGCAAAATGGCAATGTTCAAAGGAGTGCTTGTTTTTTGGTAGGAGTAGTCGTTTTGATTGGACCCACGTTGTGTGTAAGATTACAAACTGCGCCGCCACGTAAACCTTGAGTATAACTGGCCGAATCTGTCATTTTATAGCACGGCCTGAAATATACCGGACAAAGTACTAGGTTCCAGACCTTTCAGGTTTATGAAAAAAATTTTATATTCATAAGCAAAAACAAAAGGAAAAAACCATTAGAAGCTATAGTACAAAGGGATATATTTGGTCTACCTTTTCAAATTTTGGTAATTGTGTCTGTTATTTGTCGTTACACCATGCCTTTCGTAACCTCTGCTCTCCAAACTAAAATTTCCCATTTTTTTTGTTTTATTCACTCTTTGTTTTTCTCATTTTAGGGCAAAAGCGCCTTTTTTAGAAAAATTGGAAAACATATGGTCCCGCCTGGCCAATGATATGGTATGAAATATCCTTCATTGAATGTTCCAATGTTCACACCACTTAATTCCATGCCATCCTTTGGTATTGGCTCCAAAAACTCAAAAAAAATTTGTGTCTCCTTTCATATTATTTTTTTTTCTCGGAATCTGATATTTTTAACTTTTGTTAACGTTATGCCTTTACATTTTAAATATATGTTTACACGATTTACAGTAAAAAAGAAAAAACGCAAAACTATTTTAAAATAGCAAAATTATTTATAAATGTTCTTCTTAAAAAAAACGAAAATTGGTTTTATTTTCGCCCGCGCTCACCCAAAACATAAATTGATATGTGTAATCTAGAAATCCGTTTTCCATTAGATTCAGATACGGACCAAAAAGAAGAAACACATGTTTTATACTTATGCTACTATCATGTTATACTTACGTTTTACTATAACTCTGTATAAAAAAGTTTTGGACCATGCAAGTTGGTTTTTCGAAAACCCGTACAATGAATCGCTGAAAACCATTGGACATTTCGGGGACCATAAAAAACCCTTATTATCTCAGTTTGATAATTCACAAATAGATACAACAATCAACAAATTAATTAATCGTTTTACAATTGAAAAAGTTTTGCGAAGAAATTATAATCTTTTTTTTATTGGTTTTTACTCGAAATGTGTCCCGTAACTGTTACTTCTTATGGGAACTTTGCCAACATTTTTTTTACTGACCCCCTTTGTGTGTTCGCGAATTATTTTTAAAAAAATCAAAATCCTTGTTTTGGGAATTTAATGTTTTCTGGTACCAAAAATTAAAAACAGGTAGGGTAAAACCTTTGGTTACTAAAAAAAGATTTTTAAAATTCTGTCCACTAAGTTTTTAATTTTTATATGAACCTTTATATAAACCTGTCCAAAAACTTTTTTTTTTTACCGACTATTATTCATTTTTGTCCCAGCCACAAAACCACACATAATAAAACCAAAAGAACAAACTATATATAAAGATGAAATAAAATGGATAAAATGGCTAATCGCCTTGGAACGGTCTGTGGGCAAAAAAAGGGCCCGCTGGGGGTTTTTAGACCAGGCCTTCTAGGGTGAAACAAAAAACCTCAACCCTTATACCCCTTATTGGTTTTTTCCCATTAAACAGAGGGGACAGTGTTAACATAAATACATCCCGCCAGGTTATCTCTGTTAACAAAAAAACTAGGCCAAATATATGTTAAAAAAACAACATTAAAATGAATCCATTGTATACATATAATAAAAAAAACAAAGAAGCCCTCAAAAGCTTACAAAAAGTAAGTTAATTAATGACTTGTCAGGAAAGCCAGAGAAAAACAAGGGAAACTAAACGTTTAAGGAAAAGGGACAAAGACAAGATTAAAAGGAACAAACCATCAAAACGCTTACTGGTCCCCTAATAAGGATTTCGTAGTAAATGGGTCAAACCAAATAAAAAACATTGCCAGTTGCATTTGCAAAAATGGATTAGTGTTCCCTAACCCTCTTTTTGGATAACGTTTTGTAACAAGTGTAAAATAAAAGGTTATATGAAAAGTGATTATGGACCCAAGGAATCTTACGAAGTTTTGTAAATCCACATCCCCATAGAAAAGTCGTTTGTTGGATATTTTCCCTTGTCCACAAAAGAGTTCCTTAAATTACTTCATATAATTAAAAAAGTAATTACAGGTAAACCATAATAACATTTTTGGAAAAGTTTTTTTCGAAGTTTTATTGGTAAACAAGTAAAAAAACCTGTCTGGAGGTAGCTTTTTTTAGTTTGTTATGAAAATTCTTTAAGTTCCTCAAACACGGACTAACAAAGCTTCCAGCGAAAAACATAGAGCCTATAAAACGTAGCTCCGGGAAAACCCCCAACCTAAATGGAGAATAATTAAACCAGTAATCAAAAAATTAAAAATCACCTTTTCTCCTTGTCATGGAATTTTCCTAATTATGGTCTGAAAAAGGGGACCTCAACACGGGAAATTTCTTTCATAGCAAATTACAAAGAAAAAACAACCTTCTGTGGGACAAGAGGAAGCCACAAGTTCGTAACCCATAGGGATACCAAACAATTTTGTTTCTATAAAACGGTAGTTTTCCCATAACCTGGGACCGAAAAAACATATTATCTAAAAAAGTCCACATAAGCGTAATTGTCTAAAACTGGCCCGTAATGTAAAAAAGGCCCAGTCACCCCACCCAACCACAAATGTCTCCCGAAAAAACCACTACCCGTCTCCGCCCCACCCCAACTCGCCCTTCCCCACGGATGCCCACTCTGGGATGGCAATTTCCTCAAAAAAAAAAACTAAACGAACTACTACGAATACATTTACGGTTTGAGTTACGGTTGAGTACGGTAAAAACAGTTAAGGAGCAGCAAGGTTGGGCCAACCAGGAAAAAACACCGCGGTTTGGGGACATGTGTTTAAATGGACTGGGAAAACCACTACGGTTTTCCCACTACAGTTTTCGAGTAACGGGACTACTACGGGGGAACAACTACGAAAACTAGTACGGGAACTAGTATGGGAGTGGTCCCAAGAAAGGGCGGTATTCCCACGGTTCCCCCAACGGGGGGTCCCCGCAATTCCGCGGCAATGAAAAGGCCTGTATTTTCCAGCATTGCATTTTCAATTTCCACTTTCCCAGTGCCTGAGGACTGTTCAAAACAAACAAAACTTCTTGCTCGAATCTTTCTTGCTACTAGGAAACCTGCTTACTAGAAACCTGTTAGCCCATAAACTTTCTTTGCTGTAACTTTCTACAAACTTCTACTACTAGAAAACTGCTATCACCACACCCCATGCATCAAGAGGAAGAGGCAAGGGAAAGAGGGCAAGGGGAGGCAAGGGGCAAGGGGCCAAACCACCAAGAAGTTGCAAAGAGCAGGAGGGAGAATGGTAGGCGAATGAAACAGGAGGAGGTTGGGCCCTGCTGCAGCGGAGGGCCAAGGGTTAAAGACCACCAGAAGCTAAGAGGAAAAAACCCCTAAAGAAATCTCCAATGAGACAGGGAAGGACTGAAAGGTTAGGAACTGGCTCGAAAGGCCCAACGACTTTCTCTGCTGGGCCAATAGCCCCATTTTCAATATGTAGCATATCTCTTTTCCAGTGCTACCAAATTATGCAGAAAGGCCCTCAGTCTCCTACCTGGGCCCCATTGTTGGTGTTTGGTAGAGTAATCCTCTTGGAAAGTCAGGCTTTAGAACGATTTTCAGGGGCCCCAGACCCCCCATTATACTTATACCAGGTTGAGGGGACAAAACGAAAACCCGTAGTTGGAAAAACGAAGTTTAGGTCCCCCCCCTTAGTGTTCTTACTGGGGTTCTTTTGGTTTAAAGTCCCTGGTGGGGAATCGTAATGGGAACCCGTAATAAAAAATCGTTATAAAACGTAGTAAAAATCGTGGTCAATTCGGCCCTTATTCCACCGGATAAAACCCGTAACTAGAATCGTAATAGGCCGTACAAGTATTGTGTAACAGATCGTACTAAACCCGTGTGGATAAACCTTACTGAAACCCCTAGTGGTCCCCTTCGTAGTAGGTCCGTAGGTAAGTCGTGGTAGGGTCGTAGTAAAGCCGTGGTCATTCCCGGTATATTGCCTCTCCAGGCGGGAATGGTTCTACGAAATCACTTAGGAATCGCTTGCGAACCCACTAAAGGATGCTCTTACGGGTGGGGAAAAATCGTGGGTGCTGACCCCCGCGGAGTTTTTGGATGGACCATGTCCCCAAAAAAAACTCTCGGGGTGGGTCCACGAATACATTACGAAACTACTACGGAATAACCACGAATAAATACCAGGATACACTTACGGATTCCACTACGAATCCATCCGTAGTTAGTTAAGAGAAAGTATTATTTAATAGAATGAAAACTAGGAAGTTTATTGGCAAATTTTTTATCAAGAAACAGCTCCTCAATTTTTAAATAGATAAACATAAAATTAAATCTCAGAGTTTTTTCATAAGTTTTAGCACAAATATTGTTTAAAACGTGATTATTTTAATGGCAGTAAGGACGGAGAAAGTAAAAAAGCTTGGATATGAAAAGCAATTTTCACTTTATCGTTCATGAAAACAGTTTTCAGTCAAAACGGAACCCCTTGCAATATTTTTTTGTATTTTATTCGTGTTTCGACGATTTTCCAAAATTTTGTTTCATTCGTACTTCTTTTTATTATTTTTTTTCCCATAAAGTGGTTTTTTTTTAAATGTTTTTTAATAATTAAAATAATAAACAAAACTTTACTACATAACATGTTTTTGCTAATATGTTTTTCACGTACAGTGGTTTATATCCCTTTTAACACTACAACCTCAAGTGATATGAAAGAAAACGCAAAACACGGGAAATTTTCCGCTATATAATTGTATGTACAATATAGCCTGCCTTTTTAATCGAATGGTACATGGCTACGTAAGACCCTTTTCCTTTTGAAAAAAATTACCTAAAACAAAACAAATAAATACAGCAAATAGTATTCCTTTCAATGTTTCATTATTCACAGGGAGTACCGGCGTTTGGCTCAAATTCATGTGAGCAAAAAACTTTAGGATGGCAACCATTTTGCAAAAAAACAACTATTTACGTTAAAATTACAGTACTGAAACTAGCTCCAATTTTTCAAAAGGGAGCTACTTCAACAATTTATGGAAGGTTCTTGTTACAAAAGTTGTACTGTGATTAAAAAACGTCTACAACAATCACAGTTGTGGTCCTTTCTTCTAGTTAATTTGCAACTTTCTTTTTTTTAAAAAAAACATCTTGGATTCTTTGGAATATTATGTGCAAATTAAGTGTGCAGTTATTTATTACAATATATAGCGGAAAAATTCCCGAGTTTTGCGGTTTTCATTATCACTTGAGTGTTATATCCGCCAGTTTTCCTGTTTAAAACCAGATGATATTATTATATATATAATAAATATATCATACAACTTTCTTCATTTAGAATAAATTATCATGATG
>JAWPHD010016766.1:0-48146 GCA_037043455.1 Cyrtodaria siliqua
GGGGTGTTGAATCTTTAAGACCATAAGTAAATGTTCCCTGTTTCAGCATGTTTTGGATGCATTTATTTGTGATAAGCATACTATTTTTCTAATTATTTTATTATGTGTACCTTAAATCATCACATCTACAAAAATGTGATATTGTAGCAGAGATGCTTTTATAGATTAGACACTAACTTGATATCAGAGAACCTTGGATGTCATAGGAAGCCAGTATACATCCATGTGATAATGTTATGATGGTCATCCAATAAGCAGTGTTAAATAACTGTTATGAGGGTCATCCAATAAGTAGTGTTAAATTACACCCACATGATGAGGGCTACATAAGGGTCATCCAATAAGTACTGTTAAATTACACCCACATAATGAGGTTGCGAGGGTCATCCAAGAAGTAATGTTGATAGGGTCATCTGAAAGTAGTGTTAAATTACACCTACATGATGGGGTCATGAGGGTCATTCAATAAGTAGTATTAAAGACAGCCGCATGATAAGGTTATGAGGGTCATCCAATAAGTATTGTTTAATGAAATACACCTACATGATGATTATTTTTCAGGAATGCTTGAAAATTCTCTTGATATAGGCATTATATTGAAACTTTCATTTTTGATAAAAATAAAATAATCATGCTGATGATCTAAAAAATTGTACTGTTGGCAAATATTCACATGCTATTGTAATCGGTGTAGGGAAGTATTTATTTCACACTATGCAAATTACCAGTCGGGGTGACCCTGAAAACGGAAAACAGTCACTTGATCGTGAACTGAATGTCACTGTTAAACAAAGTTTTAAATCAATCCTCACTACTTATTTGATGACCCTCGTATATTGTTTTGCATCACAATCATATGCACTGATATGACTGCCATGACTGTGTTTTTGTTTTGACATAACCAGTATTTAGTAGTTATTATTTATGAGTATTATTTACAGACCTATACTGTGTCACTTGTCATGTATATTGATTACCATTTATTGCATGAGTTGTTGCTTGTGTGGGATTGCCTCAGTGAATAATATAATGATTGTAATAAAACTATAACTGTAGTGAGAGTGAACAAATTCGACATACTGATATTTATATGGTAGTATATTTATACCCACGTTTTTTGAAAAAAACAGGGTATATTAAAATCGCCTCCGTTCGTCCGTCCGTTACCGCATCTCCTCCTAAAGCGTTGAATGGAATTCAACCAAACTGACGGCGTGCAAGAGCAACATTATTTTTATTTTTTGAATTATGTTTTCTGTTTCTGTATGGAAAACATGAGAGACATTGAACACCAGGAAAACAAACAACATTAATTTTAAAGGGAAAAACAACAATCTTGAATGTTGTCTCTGCATGAAAAGCTTAATTTTAAAGTGACACAAAACAATCTCAAAGAATTTATCGAGCATCAACTTAAGTTGGGTAGACTTATTAGAATTATTTGTTCGATGTTATTTTCAGCTCTGCTGATCGAGAACATTTGTGACATTGTGGATATCCAGTCAGTTAGCTTTCTTTTTGTGATCTCAACTTTTCTAAAATATACGGGCAGAATTTCCTGAACATTCCTTATGAACTGTTGGTCTTAACCAAAATTCAGTTTCCTGCAAAATCCCAAGGTACTACATATTATGTAGATAGTAGCTTATAAAAAAAAGGAAAATATTTATGACAGCTATTTTGCTCTAGAACCCCGTAAGAGATGTTGAGATATATTGAAAACTGGATTTTAAATGCAATAATCGGCATGTTATGTAGTTTGTACGAACTGAAATTTATTTTGATGATTTTCTAGATGGCTGGCTTCCTGTCTGATCAGCACTCATTCCAACGTTGAAATAACGTGCAACTAAATGTTTGTTAATGTTTTTTTAAATGCACAAATTTATATCCACACAAAATTGTCTTTAAATGCATTTTTCTTCTGAATTCACAGTAATGATAGAAGAGTTGGGGAAAGAAATAATAATCCCAAAAGAGATATATTCAGCAGATAAATGATACATATTGTATTATTATATTATTCTTTTATTTTGAAATTAACTGGCTTAATTAATTTTCTTTAAATATAAATTGTTTAGTTAATTTTAATTTATTGGAAAGACATTTGAACATATAACTCGGTTAAAAGGTATTTGTTATTAAAAATTATGTCTCCCCACACACATCCGTACGTCTGTCCGTCACAAGTCATGTCCGCTCCATATCTCTTGAACCGCTTTAGGATTTTGAAATAACTTGACACAAATGTTGAGATGACATGCAGAGCACAACTTTCAGCCACGTCAGTTCAAGGCCAAGGTCACACTTAGAGGAAGAAGGTCATAATATGCACTATATTTCATATCCGCTCCATATCTCTTGAACCGCTTGAAGGATTTTGAAATAACTTGACACAATTGTTCACCATATTAAAGACGACTTGCAGAGCGCAACTTTCAGCCAGGTTGGTTCATGTGCATTACACTGAGAGTGTGTGTGTGTGTGGGGGGGGGGGGGGGGGGGGGGGGGGGGGGGGGTCTAGTTGGTTTTAACCTATTTCATTAATTATACATATATGAAAGGATCGTAATGGAAGCATAATGGTTATTAAGTTTGTTTCCATAACAATAAAAGAAGGTAATAGGTATGAATATCGTGGTGGAGGGTATGCAGAATGTAAAATGTCACTAATATTATAACAATAACAACAGGTCAATGACCTTGAAGCTGTGTTGATAGGTTTTTGAAAGCTAGATCCTATTCCTGTGAAGTTTCAACAAAATCTGTCAAGTAGTTTCAGAGGAGTAGTCGCTACAAGTTTTTACTATTTAACTCTATGTAAACAAAGATGGCTGCGACAGCCAAGTTTAATGTCAAATCAAAATAGTTTTCAACAGGGACAAACATAATGTTATGCAGATCATTTTACAAAAAATCCCATATCAAATATCAGTATAGTTTTTAAGAAGTAATCGCTACAAATATTATTTTTTTTAAAAGCCATGGCAGGCATATCGTATTTCCAGCTGACCTGAAATTTTGCTAGGATCAACTAGATATCAAGAGCTACATTCATTTTTTAGTTTCATGAAAATCCATCAAGTAGTTTCAGAGGATTGGTCGCTACACGCTTTTACTATATAACGCTATGTAAACAAAGATGGCCTCTTGCAGCCATGTTTAACGTTGAATCAAAATGATTTTCAAAAAGGACCAACAGCATGTCATGCTGATCATTTTATAAAAAGTCCCATATCAATATCACTTATAGTTTTCAAGAAGTATTCGCTACCAACGTGTTTGTTAAAAATCTATTTTTAACCGTGGCAGCCATTTTGAATTTCTGGCTGACTTGAAATTGTGCTAGGATCAACTAGACATCAGGAGCAACATTCCTGTGAAGTTTCATGAAAATCCGTGAAGTGGTTTTAGTCGCTACAAGTTTTTACTATATAACTCTCTGTAAACAAAGATGGCCGCTGGTGGCCATGTTTGACCAAATCAAAATGAACTTTGGTTAGAATCAACAACATGTCGTGCAAATCATTTTGGTAAAGGTTCCGAATCAATATCACTTACGATTTTTGAGAAGTATTCACCACAAAATCACATTTTTAAAATCTAATTTTAGCCTCGGCGGCCATCTTGAATTTCCGGCTGTCCTCAGTTTTTGCTAGGATCAACTAGAAATCAAGAGCAACATTCCTGTGAAGTTTATTGAAAATCCGTCAAGTAGTTTCAGAGGAGTAGTCGCCACAAGTTTTTCCTATATAACTCTAGGTAAACAAAGATGGCCACGGGTGGCCATGTTTGTCAGCCAGTCAGAATGAACTTGGTTAGGATCAACTACATGTTGTGCCAGTCATTTTGGTAAAGGTTCCAAATCAATACCACTTAAGGTTTTTGATAAGTAGTCGCCACAAAATCGTATTATTAAAATCTATTTTTAGCCGTGGTGGCCATCTTGAATTTCCGGCCGACCTGAATTTTTGCTAGGATCAACTAGACATCAAAAGCAACATTCTGGTGGCCATCTTGAATTTCCGGCCGACCTGAATTTTTGCTAGGATCAACTAGACATCAAAAGCAACATTCCTGTGAAGTTTATTGAAAATCCGTCAAGTAGTTTCAGAGGAGGAGTTGCCACAAGATTTTCCTATATAACTCTAGGTAAACAAAGATGACCACTGGTGGCCATGTTTGTCATCCAATCAAAATGAACTTTGGTTAGGATCAACTACATGTCATGCCAGTCATTTTGGTAAAGGTTCCAAATCAATATCACTGATTTACGGTTTTTGAGAAGTAGTTGCCACAAAATCGCATTTTTAGCAGTGGCGGCCATCTTAAATTTCTGGGCGACCTGACTTTTTTTAGGATCAACTAGACATCAAAAGCAACATTCCTGTGAAGTTTCATGAAAATCCGTCAAGTAGTTTCAGAGGAGTATCGCTACAAGTTTTCATTATATAACTATGTAGACAAAGATGGCCGCTGACAGCCATGTTTAAGGTCGAATCAAACGATTTTTGACAAGGACCAACACCATGTCATGCTGATCATTTTAGAAAAAGTCCCATATCAATATCAGATAATGCGTCAAATAGTTTCAGAGGAGAAGTCGCCACACAAAAAAGTTTACAGACAGACGGACAAAGGACTCCACACCATGCCATAAGCTCTGCTGATCTTTGATCAGTCGAGCTAAAAAGTACATAAATTAATCTGTTTAATGAATATCTCTTTTGTATCTGTTATTTTCATTATGAACATTTTAGAGTGGGTGACATGATCAGTTGGTAAGACACTAGCCTATAGATTTAAGGGTGGCATTTGCAAGTTTGAATCCTTGAAGTAAAATTTTAGCCTTTTCAACCTTTATCAGCTCGTGTTTGTTGTGTGTATCATTTTATTACATAACTTTTGACGTGGGAGTGGAATAACACCATTTTATATTTTCAATATACAACTAGTTATATAACTATGCAAATAAAAAAAAATCGATAATGACTATGATCCAATTCCCACAGTTTATGTCGGTTTCGCGTGTTAAAGGGACACTGTCCGTAAGTAAGCAGATATTGAGCATAACAAAATAACTGTCTGACTTTTATTTATTGAAATGTATACATGAAAACATGAGGATAGACCCTAAGAAGTATGTAGGAATACATTCGTGAGTTTGGAAAAAAAAAAGTTTTAATTATTAAATGTAAATAAAGTGGGACCCACAATATTTACCTTTTATGCGTTCACGTGATTTCCATAGCGCACTAGGTTTTCACCATAGTATGTCTTGCGTAATATGTATAGCCCGCTTAGCTCAGTCGGGAGCGAGTTTGGACAAATTTACACTCACGCACACTTATTTTTACTGCGAGTTTGGACTGCGAGTTCAAACCCACAAAGTGGATTTGCTTTTTATTGTACCGCGATTGAATTCCGTTAAACAATCTTGCTTTTAATTAGTGTATATTGAATAATGTTTAGTGTATAATGTTTGCGAACATAATTATTGGGTGTTTTATAAGCTAAAAGTTACGGACAGTGTCCCTTTAAAGCGACAGGCAAAATGCAATATGAGAGTTATGTGATAAATAGAATCTAACATTCGTTCTCATTCATTATTGAATTTATTAAACTCGTTAGCAAAAATGATATAATGCTTGGCAAGAGCCTCGCATTATATCATTTTGCCAATTCGTTTAATAAATTCAATAATGAATGAGTACTCATGTAAGATCCTCTATATATTTAGTGATTGGCCTTCATGGCTTTGACACTGCTTACAGCTATAAACCCCAAATTCATCATCATCATCCTTAACTGAGAAAGGTGATTATATCCATTTGTGTTCCTCGTCCTACAGAAACTACAATTAAGGCTACTGGGAGCTCGACTTGTAAGTGAGGAAGTGTCGATTCTTACGGATGGCGAGAGGTGTACAGAACTGGTTCTACCCAGGAAAAGTGGGTGGTCTGCCTCCACCACAAAAAATCGACCGTCATATATAACCTTACATGTGTTGAAAATGACGTAAAACGCTATACAAACAAAATGAAATTGTGCCCCTTCGTCCTGTTTTTTCTTTTTCCTTCCCTCCCCCGAAAGTCAAGCCTAGCGGCACTCCTCTGACCTTCCCACCTCTTATTCCGGAACCCCTTCTGATCCCCTAATTAGTTCCCAACAATGGTGAAAAAATGCAAAACACTATTCTATATATCATTGACTACCAATATTTATACGAGAATTTTACTCTCTTGAAATAGAGTGTAAAATGAAATAACATGAAAAACTGTATTTGCCCCCTTTAATGGCCGCTACCCTTATTATTGCCATGTGCATGATTTTCAAAATTAGAACAAACATGCACATTTTTCATCATCCAAGTCATTTTGAAAAAAAAACTGACAAACATTCCTGCCATATTCAGTGATATTGACATAAAAAAGTAAAGTTTTCAACTTCATATTAACCGTCATCATAAAATAACAGCCATTACATTGTTTCAACTTTTAATTATTTTTTTCAGATTTTATGTTTATTTTAAGTCAGATTAAATCCGTTGTAAACATATAGGTATGATGTCCTTCTAATACCATAAGAAGCTTTTTCCTGATATCTTTATTTAGTAACTATTTTAAAAATGTTGCTCACAATTTTAGCTCCAGTGCTATTTATTCATTTTCTGAACAAGTCGAACACTGCGATGTGGTTAGATGCCATGGTAACAATGAGCCTTGAGTTGGTTGAGTCATACCAGAGTGACTGGGGCAACTTCACTCCGTGTGATTCATTCAGCAGGACACCAAGCTTCTGTCCTCCACGGCCTATCTGGAGGACGTTGTTGGACTCGTATCCACAGACGAACATCTGGCCGCTAGATCCTGGGCTGACACAGATGCTACCCTTGAGGTCTGGGTCAGTAAACTGTGACAGCTTGTTGCCTTGACGATCAAGGGTTATGAATCCATTAACTCTGTCTGTGACATGGATCAGTGTGTTGTCGGTGGATACAGCGATATGCCGCATGGATGAGAACATCAACTGCCCGGCTGCATATGTCTGGAATGTACGGAGTCGCTTGCCAGCCATGTTGTAGGTGTGTACCTCGTCCTGATCCGAGCATGAGACCAGCAGTTCTCCATTGATGTGGGCCACACCCCAGCAGTGCAGTCCAACAATAAATGACTTTGTTGGTGCCATTGTGTTACCTATAGACACAAACTGAATTTTATTACTAAATGGCAGTGTAACTGCTGCCTCTCCAGGACAAGTAACACACACTGTATATGGATTATCAGGTAAATAACACCAGTCTGTCACCTTGTAACATTGGTCAAGTCGTTTTAATTTTTTGTTTTTATAGTCTGTGATCAAAAACTTGCCATCTGGCAGCAAGCAGGAGCCAGAAATGTCACAGTCTGAGTCACCTTTGACCTTCACATTATATTGACCTCTGAGAGAAGCTGTATAAAGCTGGTCACCAACGTCGACCTGTTTGAAATCTCCCAGTGACTTCACACTCAGGATGACATCTATCATTGTATTTATCTGGAAATCCAGCAGTTCTGGTTCAGGACTTGCTTTCATTTCCTGTAAGAGTTTCTCAGCATCCAATTTGTTCTGTTTGCCCATTTTGGTGTAGACAAACACTTGTGGCTCATTATCTGTGTTGGCATGCTTTATTTGCTTGATACTTGCCTCCAGCATTGATAACATTTCTTCTAGAGCCTTGATGTCTGAGTTGAATCTTTTGCCATTTTCCTTGTGTCTAGCATGGACTGTATCACATGCTGCCTTTTCTAGGTCGTCTAGATGCTGGTTTATAGTTTTGCGGCAATCGCGGATCTTAGTCAGGCAGACATTTTTCTGATGATCGATCTTGTTCCATTTGTCTTGTTTTGTTTTCTTCAACTGTTCTAGTTGGGACTGGACTTTACTGATGGCGCTTTTGACGTTTTTATATTCTCGACTTTTGATGACATCTGTGGCTGCATCAAGGATATAAGTGATGTCAACGCAGGGCCTAAAATTAAAATTAAATTATTGTTAAAACGCATCATTAACACATTGTTTAGGATATTTCGAGCCACCCCAGAGAGGGAAAGGATATGTATATATAAGAATACGGGAACATGCCCTACCCTTACTATTGAATAGATTCCTATGGAAAGGCTGACTTTAACATGTTTAAGGTTCATGTAATAGTTTATTTCACTGCAAGTTTCGTAGTAAGTGCATGTGATGAAACTGTAATATTCATGGACCATTTTATGTAGAAAATTAATGCCTATGAAATGGTTAAGCATGAATTATGCATTTTACAGGTGATAACATACCTTGTTGTAAATTAACCAGGTATAAAATATATACTTTTTTTCCCCCTTTTCTTGTTTAGTTCAGTTTTTTAAACACTGCCATATTCATCAATAAAAGCTACCCTTCCCAAATAAGTACCATATGTAAGCTTTTTAAGTAAATAAGCCCCATCTTTATAGTATGACAGTCAATCAAAATTTAATAAAGGGCAGGAGGGGATCAGTGGAAGAGTAAATGGTGCCAGTATAAATACAAGAGCATTCCCTCATAATGTGCTTCAGTTACATATAAGCAGCAAATTAATTTCAGTCAAACTATTATTTACATGTATGAAATATTTGGACAGGAAAACAGGACGACACTGAGTATTTTTGTTGTTTAATGTTAATCCTTAATATTATTTCAGTGGGGTCCAGATTGCTAGCAGTTGTATATATTATTAAATAAATAGCTTACAAATGCTTGATAAATACATAACATACATAGATAATTATGCTGTGTGTCAGTCTTTATATAGACACACCTAGCAATTTTTATATTTGAAAAATCTCGTTTTCTGCTTATTCTTTGGGGAAAGGGGACATCATTGGTTCCTGACCCCTCTGAATTTTGAAAAGGCACACAATAAAGTAAGGCTTTACCCCCTAATCTTCAAATTCTAGATCCGCGCATGATCCCGGAATGTGCTGGGTCAGTAAAATGTATATGTGACATACATGTTTAAATGTATAATCATAGACACAGAGAATACGACTGATTATAAACAATTTCCCAGGATAATTGCTTTATTAATCACCATCTGGGAGTCACATTATATACTTAACGCCATTAAAAGTGCAAGTTTTTTTTATTTTGTGTTTATTCTATTTTGTGTTTATTTTTAATTAAAATGTCTCCAAGATCGATTGTAGTGTTATGTACATGTTAGAAATTATCCACATTCCCTATAAATCTGGTGACCGATCAAATTCATGTATTGAAAGAAGTAAAAACGGAATTATGCGAAATCCATGCTTCCTACCAAACTTGCATTTTTAATGGTGTTAAGTATATTATAACTGGGCTCTTCATTTGCCTTCGCCAGTCGCCATAGGCGAAATCAAATTGCAAATGGTGAAACTTTTGTCAAGTGCTCTCGCCAATTTGGCTAAAGTCATTTTAACCCATGTAAACTGACAGCTGGTATTGGCGAAATTGGCGAAAGTAGCAAAAGGAACAAGTTCGGGGGCGCGGCCATCTTTTCTGAAAAATGCTTGACTGGTTCTCGGTGTTTACAGAAGAGCTAAAATCTATAGACTGTGTTACGACAATTGCGCTTTATATTACACACGGCTTATTTTTACATAGCGACGTCTAATTGCAACTCACTTGGTGTGCCTACACTGGAGGAAAATTGTAAACCCAACAAGAGCTCGCCGAAGTTGCATTTTTCAATAACAACCAAGGGTGTAGCCAGAGCGTTTTGGAGAATACGCCCTGGGAGAGGGTGCGGGAGGGGGTGTCCTCCTTCCTGCTGGTGGAGGTCCTGGGGACATCCCCCGGGAAATTTTTGAAATTTGATTGCAATTTCGGAGGTTTGTGGCTTCATTTAAGCGAGATTTTCATTCATTAAGTTTGATTTTAAAAACAGTGCCTCACCCCCTACCCACCCCACTCCCCCCTTCAATTTTTATTGCTGATTTTAAAAAATAAGCACTTTTTTCACATTCGATTTTCTAGAGTACGCCCGGGCGTACAGGAGTATGCCTTGCTACGCCCCTGACAACAACAACGCAAAACAGCGCGTAAACGAAACAAAGACGTATTATCAAAATACTAAAATAATGACTTTGTAACTCCGTTATTCAAAACTGAAAGTAGCCCATGATACGTATATGTAAACAGCAGAACGATAACTGTCGTCCGTTGTTTTCATATCATGGGTACATGCTTGGTTGCTTTCTTGATTGATTGATTGCTTGATTGATTGAAGGGTTTCACGACGCACCAACATATAAAAAGGTCATAAAAATGAACCTGCATGTATGTTTAAAATTATGTTTTCTTACAACATTCATCATTGGAACATGTGATAATAGAGCCAACATATTAAAATCAAGTTTTAACCATGTTCATGTAACCATCTAACTGTTAGAAACTGTCAAATAATTAATATCATTCAACTTGGTTTAATATATATACATATATATTAATGATAAGAAAATTATACAATATGTAATCGGTAATTGTATTAAATTCTGCTAAAATAGCTAAAAAAAGCTTAACCAAAAATGACTATACAAAAATCCCATTGGCTAAAGAAAATTGAGGTGGTTTAGCCAAAATGGCTAAACATTTTTTGGTCCAATGAAGAGCCCAGTATAAGGCAGTATATAAATTACAGGGAAAATGACAAGGTCTGAAAATGTTTCCCTATAAACATGATAAAAGAAATGATTTTGTCATGAAGAAAAAACATACCTGTGATTCACTGAAACACATGTCCCACAGCATACGACATCGTGGTTTCCACAGAAGGTGTCTATAGTGTTTCCATGGTGTAACGGGCACCGTTCCATGGGTACAAACTTGACCGGAGGCGCTCCCCTCCCTGACATGGCTGCCGTGTCTTGTAGCTTGTGGCTTTTCATGATGGCAAATTTGTTATGGTCATTAAGGCACCTGGGACATAAATACTCATTGCACTCTGGGCAATATTTAAATGCCTCAGTGTCCTTATTGTCTGCAGCACAGGGGCTACAGGCAAAGTCAAAACACTGGTCAGAAGCTTTATCCGTAGATCTCACAAATTGTCCACCTGTCGCCATTTTGTAGGAGGAATGTAAAGTTTTATCAACAAGCTAGTTTAGACAGGTTTAATATATTTGGCTTCGCATTACTTCTTTGTCAATGTTAGGTCGAATAGGAAGACGAATAGAAAATCAATACCCATGTAACATCGGGTATTATACCCGATGTTACATGGGTATTGATTTTCTATTCGCTCACGCTACCATACGCCATGGTCGCCATTTGCGATTATTTTATAATACTGTCGATTATTTTAAAGAAATGTCGACAAGAAATGGCGATTATTTTATTTTAAAAAAAAATTTTTTTATTTTTATTTTTTTTTATAATTTTTTCGTATACGAGTAATGGTCTGTTTGACACCCCAAGTAATAAATGACCGCAATAAACATTACATAATCCGTTCACGCCCCCTGTGATGTCGCCAAGCGATTTTGCCATTATCAAATCCCGCTCTCGTTTTTCGCGAGATTTCGAGTTCGGGGTGTCTCAACACTAACTCTGTATAGTGAATATACAGTGTTTATTTGTTTTACACACATTTTAGAGCGTATCGTGCAAAAATATCATGCGAGTGCCGTTTCTAGTTGTGTTAGTAATATAAACTGTCAGACTATTGACCTTTTCTGGGTAAAATGGCTTTTTTATTGCCATTATAATGATACCTTCAAACCGAAAGTAGGTAGATGTGCGTTACTCAAAGATCAGAATCCTCGTGTTTCATAAATTATTTAAAGTAATTAACTTTACTTATTACACTTAATAATATTCCACAAGCGAATATGTATCGCAAAAGTATTTTACTTTGATAATTGTTACGGCATAGATAAAATAATTAACAGAACCATAGATCTACATACACATGACATATATCCATGACAGAACTCTGCAAAATACTTTTAATTTCATTCATAAATCATAGGACCTACATATAGCCATGCCAAAAACAAGTAATTGAACAGTCGCTTATGTTAGGTTTTATTTGCATCTTGTTTATTGCAATCGAAAGATAAAGGGTTTCTCCAATAGTAATAATGCAATACCCCGTGGCTAATTGGCTGTCCAAAGAGGCCATAAATCACAAACACTGAATGCGCGTGGTGTGTTGACTTCAGATATATACTATAATTGTGTCATATTTTAATTTGTGCATATGGCGAGGGTAAAAAAATAACTTCAGCTAACTGTTTTAATTTTCAATTTTATTTATAGTATGCATTTGTGAAACTAAACACATTACAAACAGATTACGTTCAGTCGGATTTGTCAAAAAAAAAAGAAGTCTGTTACATGCTTGTTTGTTATTTAAATCGAAATTATGTATTTCATGTCACATATTCCATTTGTCTTGCAGATAAACGAACTTTTAAATCAATTTAAGAAACACAATAATTATGATCTTCGAATAACGTCAGGAACATCGACAATATTAGGCTTCCTACTTTCGGTTTCAAAATATCGTCATAATTACAAATAAACACCACATTTAACACCGGCAAATTCAATATCTGACATCTCATAGTAATAACATAACTACAAACAGCTTTCCCACGTTATACATAATACATGTATACATAAAATTGAAAATTAAAATAGTACACAATATATACTGTATATATATGATGTCAACACACCACGGGTAGCCAGTGTTTGTGATTTATGGCCTCTTTGATCTAAACAAACATCCTGCTTTGGACAGCCAATTAGCCACGGGGTACCGCATTATTACTATTGGAGAAACCCTTTATCTCTTGATTGCAATAAACAACCTGCCATAAACTCAACATAAGCAACTGTTCAATTAATTGTTTTTGGCATAGCTATATATCTATGTAGGTCCTATGATTTATGAAATCTTATACTGTGGTAGGAATAACAATATATTGCAGAGTCCTGTTAATTATTTTACATAATAATTGTCGTAACAATTACCAACAGTAAATGACTCTTTGCAATACATATTCGTTTGTGGAATATACTTTTATGAACATTATTTAAAAGAGAAGTTATATACTTATGTTAAGTAGTGAATTTAAAACTCAGCATGCACAGTATTGGACTCTCAAACTACTGGTAGAAAAGATTAATATGAATCGTTTCTGTTTACAAGAAAGTTATATATATATAACTTGTTAAATGTAATTAAAATGCAGGGACTTACTTATTTAAGTGTAATAAGTAAAGCTAATTACTTTAAATAATTCACGAAACGCGAGGAGTATGCTATAAATTTGAGTAACCGTGGCGCACTTCTATATCTACTTTCAGTTTCAAGGTATCATTATAATGGCAATAAAAAAGCCATTTTATCCAGAAAAGGTCAATAGTCTGACAGTTTATATTACTAACACACCTAGAAACAACACTCGCATTATATTTTTGCATGATACGTTCTAAAATGTGTCTAAAACAAATAAACACTGTATATTCAGTATACAGAGTTAGTGTTGAGACACCCCGAACTCGAAATCTCGCGAAAAACGAGAGCGAGATTTGATAATGGCAAAAGGGTGAGATTTATCGCTTGTAAAAGTTGTTAATTCCCTTAATTGGCACTTCGTTGTCGGATAATCGGCATTGTTGATACACGCGAACATCATGTGATTAGTGGACCGAATAGCCAATCAGATATGCCGTTATTTGTTATCTTTCGGGCGATTGACCAATCAGACAATCCGTTACGCATCCAACAGTAGGTACAGTTTCCTGTTTGTTTTTCTGTACACAATCTACGAATAGATGAAATTAATTTGTGCACGCACTATTATGAACATAGTCGCTACTTTCATCTGCATTAATAGCTATCCCATCATGATCCCGATAGGTAGCAAACTCCCATGTGTATTGTGAACTGTGAAAACACTTGCAATAAAGTAATTAAAACATTGAAACAATAAGAAGTTTGAATATTGTGCCTGGCTTGCTTCGAGTCGGCAGTTTCAATTTGTCACAACTTTGAGATCGACAATTAATGACATAAAACTACATTATCCTACTATTAGGGTTGTGTTTTCATTCCCCTTTGATAAGAAAGACCATTGTTGGCATTCAAAACGCATTAATGCATGAAAAAAGTTCGTAATTGGTATTTTGATAAAATGTTTTGAAATGTTCGGGCCGTAAAAGTGCGGTGTCATAGTACTTCGGATGGTACATAATTTCGGATATTTTTTTTTTTTTTTTTTTTTTTTTTTTTTTTTTTACATAATCGAATGAGAAAAACTGTCCTTTACAAATACATGTTGGTGGAAAGAAAAACGATATATAGATGACAGATATATATATTTCTATTCATTATTTAATCCATCATTCTTTGTTTTATCAATGTGTAAGGAGTTTCTGGAATCCTACTTTTAAATGAATTCTAGTCTAGGCTCCTACTTCTTTTACTTGGAGAAAGTGGTGACAGAAAGAAAAATATAGCCAGAGGAGGCCCTGATAGTCTAATAAAACCTGATTGAAAATTTGGCTCTTACGACAGACCAAATTTTCTTAACGCATTAATGCTGGCTATTATTTTCTTAACTAAAAAATGTGTGGCTATTAATTTAAAATGGCCAGTGTGAGCACTGGGTATAGGAAAGTTTACCATATATACAAGTATGGTACACTTGAAACAACCCAAGAAAGACCATAAAACACTGCAAAAAAAAAAATCATTATTGAATAACCTCAGATTGTATCAGCTAACCCAATACTGTCAATATCTAGCTCAACAAATCTTAACCCGCTAAACACAACTATAATAGCCTTTGCGCCCATTGTAAACCCAGATCAGCCTTTAATCAGGGTTTACAATGTACAGCTGCTGATCAGTCCCAAAACACCCCTTCATCACATAAATGGAATGGTCTTAATTCAAAAAAAGAACAGTCCATTATATATATGTAGAGGGTTAAGGGTTAATACATTGTAGTTGTTAGGTAGTTTATGGTATATTAAAGGGACCCATGGCAATCTTGAAGTATTGATCAAGCATTCAAATCCCCTGGATTTATTAATCCAATATCATTTTGACTTTAAGTCTGGTTCCATTTATTTTTAAATAAATGGTACAATTTGGATGTTTCAATTTTCTGTGTTACTCTACCATAGCTTAATTAACTTCTGACTTCTCAGTGTTATTGGTGCATATAAGCTACATTTAGTAATATGCAAAAACAGTTTGCTTTAAACTATTCAAATAATTGTTAATAATGATATGCAAGTTATGCAGAAAAACAAAATTATTACTTTATTGTATTAAAGTCAATATAAAAGGTTATCACAAAATATATGCATCCTAATTATACATAGTCAATAAATTTCTCATATGGCTATAAAACAGACCCGAATGCCGCGAACACAAGACTGGAAATTAAAGGGGATAGAAGGAAGATACTTAAAACATTAAAATGATTTACTTTATCTAAACTTTATTTATATAGGATATAGCGTGTTTATTATATTTAAAATTTTGTGACATTTTTTTAATGTAGATACAATAACGGACTAATCTGCCTTGTATCTGTTACTTTTTAGCTCGACTATTCGAAGAATAAGAGAGCTTATGTAATCACCCCGGGGTCGGCATCGGCGTTGGCGTTGGCGTCCCACATCAAGGTTTGCGTGTAAGCTGTATTTACAAGTCTATATCTCTTACATTTCTTATCCTAGCACAACCAAATTTGGCCATGGGCTTCCTTATAGCATTATCTTAAGGGCTGCATAAGCAATTTTGGTTCCTGTAACCCATGGGCTCCCATGGAACCCAAATTATGATAGCCCATAAAATGTGTCCCATTTCACATCAAATTTGGCGTGTAAGCTGTGTTTACAAGTCTATATCTTTTACAGTTCTTACCCTAGCACAATCATATTTGGCTATTAGCTTCCTTATAGCATTATCTTAAGGGCTGCATAAGTAATTTTGGTTCCTGTAACCCCTGGGGTTCTGATAGCCCTTAAAATGTGTCTGTTTTACATCAAATTTTGCGTGTAAGCTGTCTTTACAGGTCTATATCTCTTGCATTTCTTGTCCTAGCTGAACTAAATTTTGGAATTGGTTCCCTTATAGTATGTTGTAAAGGGTTGGGTAAGTAATTTTGTCTTCTGCAAATTCTGGGCTTCCACGGAACCCAAATAGTGATGGCCCATAAAATGTGCAATAAAGGCAGATCTAGAGGTTTGCATTGCATGTAAGCATGTATATATCTATAAATTTGGTTTCGGATTTCTTATAGCATTATGCATCTTATTCATACTTCACTCATATTGGGGCATGGGCTCCCTCCTCCCCCCCCCCCCCCCCCCCCACCAAAGCCCACACTCCCCCCAACCCCACCACACGCCTTTTTTTTTTTTTACATATTTCTCTGTTGTTTTGGTCGATTCTGACACATATATGTTGCCCCTCCCCCCCCCCCACCCCCGCCTCTCCCCCCCTCCCCCACCTCGCCCCCACTTGAAAGTCTATTATTATTTTATTTATTTTTTTACTTATTTCTGTGTTGTTTTATGGGAGACTCCTTAGTTTCGAATGAATGTCCATGGGGAATTTCTTATAAAACAGAAATCTAAGAGATTAAAAGCCATGTACAGGCTAGACAATAAAAAAGAAATCCACAAATGTGGTGTTTCTGACTTAGTATGACATTATAGTTAATTTTGGTGTAAATAAAGTTTTTGTACTGTGACCGTTATAGAGGCTGTAAACAGAAACTAGTAACTGGTGGCTATGTTGTAAATGGTAGCTTTATTTGATCAATTCCTTCATCTCTCCATTCGACATAAGATTACGGAAGAGAAAGCCGGATAAGGTATGTAGAAATAGCATTTTTATGACAATTTGGAGTGTTTGTCATTCAATTATGGATGTGTTATATCTCAAATAAGGGACAGGTATATGCTGCCGTGTCTCTATAAATGTCATGTTTTCCTTTTTTTGAGTGCTAAGTGGGTGGGGTAAATGAATTGTATTTGTAGGCAGAGAAACTGACTTTGTTGCTATCTAGCATGTATTTGCTATATTTTGAGAGGAAATTATATGGTCTTTCAGGAATAGGGCATGTTTGTTAGTTCTGAAAAATAGAATTCAAGTTATTTAACGTAATTAGTGTACATGTCTGAAAATAGTCTGAATTTCAAAGAAAACTGTAGATTCCGACCTTAGTAAATTCTTTCACTTATAAGTTGCCCACCCCCCCCCCCACGAATATCTGCGCTGTTCTCTGACAGCTCTTGTTAATCATTGAATTAACTTCTGTGATAATGTAATACTTCTCAGTGATTCAGATAAGCATTACGCTTATTGATCATTAATCATTAATGCATTGTTGTAAGAACGATAAGCAAATATTGATTATTAGTGGTAATCTACCTGCCCGTTATTTAGACTTTCAGTGAGCAAAAAAGATTTTATTTGTGCAATATGGTTAAACAGGATAAAAGAACGTGCAAAATATTACGGATGTTTAAAATAAAGAAAGTGAATAATTGAAAATTGATAAAAATGAAAAGAATGATAAATTATTTCCTTTAACTCTTTCGCTGCCAAATTAATAGGCAAATGTACTCCCCAGTGCCAAATATTTTTAAACAGAGATTCCTGATAATTCGGTGTAATTGGGAAAACTGCCATAACTTCGTTATTTAAAGACATATCAACTTCAAATTTGGACAGGACATAGATATATACATACACTTCAATAATAATAATTTCTACTCCAAAGCATTATATAATTTAATTATATAATTAAAAAAATTAAAATATCATAATTTTATCATTTATATCAGTTTAATTAGGTGAATATATGTAAATATCAAAAGAAAATATCACTCATTTCTTCGTCAGAATCTGTTTCATAATCACCACCTTCACCGTCGCTGTCGTAGCAAATCATTTGCAGAATTTGCGCTCCTGTAAACGTTGGCCCCTTTTTTGAGGAAGCCATTTCGTGTCTCGAAATCCCTATACAATTTGTCCTTTTATTTACGTTTTTACATACACATATGCCGAAATTCCTTCGATTAAAATTAGTTTCTTGCAAACAAAGAACCTCGTTTTGAAATTGGGGGAATTCCCGGTGTCGTTGTTAGGAAAACAGTGTCATATGAATAGCACAAAACATTTGACATACCAGGGCGACAAAAGTCGCCTTCGGCAGTCTGCCTAGCAGTCGACAAAAGTCGCCATCGGCAGCGAAAGGGTTAATAAAACATTAAAGAAACTAACATGCCAAATAATGATAAAAGTACACTACAAAACTGTTTATCACTATATCCATTTGTTCAGGTCATATAATAATTTGTATGTGCCAATTAAAAGTATAGGTTTATTCACGAGTGTTAAAAATACCCATGATTAAATATGCGTAAAATGAATTATGAGTTGGTAACTCCATTTGAGGCTCCAGTTTTTTGGTTTGGCCTGGCTGGTTAAAGCCATTTATATTGATTTTGGGGTTTGACCTTTCTGGTTAAAGCCATTTATATTGTTTTTGGGGTTTAGCCTGGCTGGTTAAAGCCATTTATATTGTGTCTATAGACTTTGGATTATCAACATATGTAAATTATATATATATATATATATATATATCGATGATTGTCAGTAAGTTTAGAAACAGTGTATATATGTTGTAAAATGTGGCTGCTGTTGGCAGGATAGCTACTTCAAGAACTGTGTGTGATGGTACACTTAATAAATGAGATGGTATTCCAGAAAGGAAAAAACACACCACTGTTAATTTTTTTATCATATAATAGTTTCTCATAGATTTTAATTGCCAGATCTATTTTTTTTTATATAATTATAAGAGGCAAAACATAATTTCCTAGTACTGGCCAGTGTGTTGGAAAATTGTAATAATGAATTTGTTCTGTGTATGGAAGGATAATAACTTTTTTTTAATAGTCGCCTGCCTGTGTATATGAACTGGTCTACTGGGTTATAATATCATACCAGCATTCTTGTGAAGGTTTGTAATAGAAGGAGCATTACTAGAGCAATGTGATCTTGAAGCTTGCCTCACCTCTTGTGGATTATGCCATATCCAGGATCACACTAGGGACCTCGAGTGAGATCCTGCATACTTGAAGTGACAAGTTACTTTAGTAATACTCCTATATATATAATGAATAAAGTTGACAAATTTTTCCTTGTTACTTTTACCATCATAAACGAAACATTATACACCATTTGACTTTCTGACGTGACCTGTTTCATGCTTGGTAAACACTTTTAACCTTTTATAGAAAAAAACAAAAAACAGTGACTCCCAGGTACAGCTATTTTCTATTAAATGGATAAAATATTGCAGTAAAAAGATGATAGATAGCTAACTAAAAGTTTGTCAGAGAAATTTATTTGAAATGATAATAATAGAAATAATCAAACCTGTTTACTTATATACATTAATTTAAAGGGACAAACGTCGATATTCAGGTCTGTTTAACACATGTTCATGCATCCGAACAAATGAAACCTGTACTAAAGTATCTTTTGTTCTTCCTTAATTCCCTGATTAAAAAAGCTGGATTTTAGTTGTTGTAAACTTTTTGTAGTTTGTCTAAAACGAGTGTCTACCAACTAGAAAAGATAAATACAATTACGTAATGTTTTCTCCTAGACAAAAATATTAGTCATGTTGATCCATTGTATGTAAAAAACAAGAATAAAAACCTGTACACTAAATTCGAATATTTAGATTTTGGCTAGAGTTATTGCCGTTTTTTCGAAAATCTGTTATTTTGAAATTAAAATAGTGCTAAATATAGAACCTGTGTAATGTTGACCTTTAACTTTAAGAGCATGGAAAGGTTCTTGCTTTCAGAATAAATTTTGGTGATTTTTTTTTAATTAGATTGCTTTGTATCCCTTTAATATACTTAATGCCATTAAAAGTGCAAGTTTTTTTATTTTGTGTTTATTTCCAAGATCGATTGTAGTGTTATGTACATGTTAGAAATTATCCACATTCCCTATAAATCTGGTAACCATCGATCTTGGAGACATTTTAATTAAAAATAAACACAAAATAAAAAAACTTGTACTTTTAATGGCGTTAAGTATAGTAGGTTGTTGTGATGTTCAGCTATGAATATATATTTAAAAAGTGACACTATATAATACCATTGCAAATATTCCAAGGCTGCATGGTGTTTTGAAGCACAATAATTTATTATAGGCCTAAAAAATGACCAACAGTCTTCCATGACAGGAGGTGGAACTCCCCCAATAGGATACCATGGTTTTGAATTTAATGGTTTTGAATTTCATGGGAGCTTGGTATTTAATGAGAGCTTGGTATTTAATGGGAGCTAGGTATTTAATGGGAGCATGGTATTTAATGGGAGCTTGGTATTTAATCATCTTCATCTCCATTATTGTAAATTTTTGCTCATCACCATTTCCCAATCCAACCCGATATGACCTAAACTGTTACACCATTCATATATTATGCCTCACTTTGCAAATGTCAGACGGTCGCTCAAAAACAACAAATAATAGGATCGTAACGGAAGCATAATGCTTATTAAGTCTGTTTCCATGAAAAAAGAAGGTTATAGATATGAATAAGTGGGTGGAGGGTATGTAAAATGTAAAATCTTAACAATATGGGGGTGTGGGGCTGGGGGGTCGGGGTGTGAGATGGTTGGCGTCAGGTGTTGCTTTTCCGGCGGCGGTGAAGGCGTCAAAATTCAATTTTTGTGTTTAGGTCATTTTCTCACAAACTGTATATACTAGACCTTTCAAACTTTGCTTATAGTTGTATCTTGGGTGATACATCGCAACGGGACAAAGTAAATGTCGAAGTGACCTTGACCCTCCAAGCAAAGGGCAGATAACAATAATTTTTACCTTCAACTTTGGCGTTAAGGTCACTTTTTCACAAACTTTATACGCTAAGACCTTTCAAACTTTGCTTATAGTTGTTTCTTGGATAGTACATCACAACGTGTCAAAAAGCAAATGTGGATGTGACCTTACCATCCAAGCAAAGGGCAGATAACTTTAATGGTTTACATCACTTTCTCATGAACTATAATTATGCACTAGATGTTTTAAACCTAATTTATAGCTTAATCTTTGGAAGACAGCATATTCTATTTTGACATAGTTGTGTCTTGGGTACAGCCATTCCCGATTGAGCATGGAAATACATTGCTTGTGTCAATGGTTGTTTGACACATCAGACATGTAAACAACCCATGACGCCGTCCAATAAAATGGAAGTACTCAGTGAATTAAAACTAGTTGACGCCTCCCACTTGTCCTGCTTACAAGTCTCACGTGACCAAAATCGATATCATAACACTGTGTACATGCGCTGCTAAAGACTCAACTTTTCGCTATTGGATGTTGATGTATTCAACACCGCGAAAATAACTTCGGGCGTCCCCAGCAGTGTTGGAAGTTATTACTTTCAAAATAGCATATTCAAGTCCAATTTATTAAAAATAGGCTGAAACTATCGTAAGTGCACGAAATAAAATAATTCCTATCATCGACATTCTCGTTTGCCAGAGTTGTATAAAACCATGCGGACAATTTAACACGGGAGATGTGAGAACATCATGATCGGCCACTAAAAATAAACCATTGTGCTAATTTATCGTGAACCATCAAGCATCGTCACTGTGCTAAATATTGCATTATTTTCATTGCAAGGCTGCGCGAGACCTTTCATACACATCCAAAAAACGATGATGTAGACTGCACACATTTACTTGTTGTGTGTAAAGATCGCTTGCTACTGCGGAAACAATGGGTCGACAAATCTACTATTTATTATATATTCACACTCTTGTTTACATTTAGCAAGGAATGGGGCGGAGCTGAACACACGATGACATTGCGTCAGTATGAATGTAATTCCATGCTCTATCATGAATGCCTGTAGTGCATCTACCGTATTTGTCGGCCTATAGCGCGCATGCGCATATAACGCGCACCCCGACTTTGGGCCTGAAATCCTTGGGAAAAAACTTTTTGTTATGTATTGTAGCGTAAACCGAGCATAAAAAACATGTGTTTTCAATTATAGGACAGAAGAACGCAATTTTGAATCACTGACCAAAGAGAAAATGTAAAACAAATTTTAATTGGCTAAAACAAGCTGCATGTTAGACTGTGTTTTTTTACTCAAGTGTAAATAAACTTGTACTGTTGAGTGTACTTCTTTTGTTGTTTACTCAAGTTTCAATAAAATAAAAATCCCCACGCCCATGTTCAACTTTTATTACGATCATATTAAATTTATTAATCTGGCGTTGTATGACTGGTGTTGTTTCCAGGTTATTAACTCTTGCTTGTCAATTTGAAGGTGTTGACAATTTGAAGGTGTTGACAGTTTGATAGGTTTCTCGAAATGAGATGCATTGTCTTGTGGCATCACCTATTAAACGCATTTTCCTAACACATTGTGTCAGCACCTACTCAAACTTCTGAAGTAATCAAGGACAATTAAGGAATTGACATTTTTCTGCGTACATGTATTGTTACATGTTTGTTTAATAATCACCATAGTCATCGTTGTTTGCGGTCAGATTAGCAAAAACCAAACACTTCACACATTTTCCCAGTCAATTAAACCCTTTATGAATAATCAAGATTTTACGTTGTTAAAATTCAGACTTTAACAAATAAATATGTGCGGTAAATGTACCCGATAGTCGTCGTTAGGAAGAAAACATAATATTCTATTCTATTCTATTCACGGTAAACCCGTCTACGTAAAACGGAAACCACAGCCTCGTTACCATTTCACTTTGCCGATTGATGTAAACAATGATATTTTTCAACATTTCAATGGTATTTTCTCAACAATAATCAACATAAAACATGGTAAAGTTTGATTTTATTATTTTTATTGATAATAAGCATACAGCATACAACGCATTTTATTGAAACAATAGAAACAAGCCAACTTTTGTTCGATTCAATCTCTCTAGTAAACGGCCGGTCTTGCGACTTTTTGAAACCCTCAAAACTTCTTGTCTTGGCTGAAAAAAAAAAGTAAAACATCACTTGTTGCTTAAACCGCGCACCCCAACTTCAGCCACAGAATCTGGGGTAAAAAAGTGCGAGCTATAGGCCGAGGAATACGGTATGACCTTGACCTACTTTTTGGAGCTGCTGACTTTTTTTTAATAGAATGGCATTTTGTTTTTAAACAAATGCACTTAAATGTCATCTCAGCAAACACGATTGTTTTTAGTTACTAAAATGTTTACAAACTTTCATTTAAGCATCATTAAGCTTTTTATTTTTAAGTCCCGCCCCCATTAGGCGAGACATGTCAATCCGCGGATTTCTTGTTATTTACGTGGTTGGCCGGTTCTGGCAACTACTTTTTGACATGGGTGGTGGGGTGGGCCGATATCAACAGTCTGTGGGTTGCTGGGTGTGAAATAAGATATCTGTGTCTATGGGTGTCACATGTTTATATGTCTATGGGTGGTTGGTATCGTAGAATTTTATTCATACATGGGTGGTAGGGCTAAAAAAATTAACATTTATTTCAGTAGTGAATGAAGATGGGAGTAAATAAAGGCCAAAAACATATTCGAGACAATTCGGCAATTTCCGTGTATTTCTGCTAAGGGAAGAAATTCTGCCAAATGCGCGTGACGTCATGAACATTCTATATTTTAAACACTAAAGTCTTCGAAAATTCAGGGCTTTCAATCAACAGCTGACATAATTGACCGATTACTGTCTATTTGCGAATCAAAATTATAAAAAAAAATCATAGCAAATTCGCCAAACATCGGTCGTTTGGCAAATTCTAATTCACTACTGATTTTGTCTAAAAAAAACTCGGGTAAACCCTGATTTCACATTCTAATCATTCATCTGACAGAGGGTAATTAACAAAAACAACATAGAAAAATAGCCGGTTCATACTTTGTTAAAAGACAAAACGAAGCTTTTCAGTTCCAGTAAACACCAGATATAGCTGCACAGTTATGCTAGAAATGAGGTGTTGCAGGATGTATAGATAGATGGGATAGATAGATATCATTATTATGGATACATTTCCGTTATGGGACATTCTAAGTGGCGGCTCCCATTGTTCCTAGTTCGACGTTTTGGACATTCTAAGATGTGATTCCCGTTGTTCTTAGTTTGGCATGTCTAGTTGCGGTAATAATTTAAAGAAAAATATACTAATAATATGTTAATTTACTCATCTTATAACGAATTTATTTGTAATTCATTTTAATAAATGGTTAAAAAAAAATTGCAGAAAAAGTCATCTCCGAATTATAAGCAGAAAACAGCATGCATATGATATGGAAATATTGATACCCAATAGGTTTGTGTTTTACGTCAATTTCAGCACATTTTAGGCTATATTTATACATGACGGATGTTTTTTCTTGTGGTGGATGCAGATCACCCACTTATTCCTGGGTAGAACCAGTACTGTATACCTCCAGCCATCATTAAGAATCAACACTTCTTCACAGGTCAAGCTCCCAGTGGATTTAAAGAAGAAATTTCATCATATATACACAAGTATATAAAAAATACTTCATACTTAGAATGAACTAAAGAATGAAACGCTGTGGTGGAGAATTTCTTCATTCCCTCCGTATAGTAAATTTGATCATATATCAGACATTAATACACAGTAGGAATAGTTAAATTTATATCAAACAAAAAGTTGTCGAAAATGTAACTTTTTATTATAAAGCTGATATCAATTGCTGTGGGTCATACAATATATACAAAAATCTATGGGCGTAGGGGTGAAAAGAAAATTGGTAATCTATGGGTGGTAGGGTGAGGAGAAAATAAATATTCTATGGGCGGTGGGCTGAGTAGACCAACAAATGCTGTGGGTGGTGGGGTGAGCAGGCAAACAAATTCTATGAGTGGTGAGGTTAAAAAAAAGTTGACACCAAACACCCACCCCACAACCCCATCATTATCATCATCCTTAACTAAGAAAGGTGATTAAATCCAGTCATGTTCCTACAGTAAGTACCATTAAGGCTATGCCATTGAGCACCTCTCATTGTTTTACGTCCTGTGGGTCTTTTTTCCCTCCCCCAAAAGTCAAGTTTAACGACACTCCTGTCCACCCCTCCTCTTATTCTGGATCCCCTACTGAATATGATAATTATCCCCTAGTTTGTTCCCAACAGTGGTGAAAACTGTATTGTACATCAGTCATTGATTTTTAAAATATTGATATGACAATGTCACTTTCTTGAAATACTAGTGTCAAATGAAATAACATGAAAAACTTATTAGTGTTATGTGCAAGATTTTTAAAATCAGTATAAACATGCACATTTTTCATCATCCCAGTCTTTTTGAAGATAAAAAAATTGACATAAAAAAGTGTATTTTCAACTTTTTATAATATTCAAACTGTCATAAATCAGTAAAAAGATAATATCAGCCATTACATTGTATCAACTTTCAAGTATTTCATCTTTGTCAATTTCATTAACATTTCACAGTACATTGAATAATACAAGCAAGAAATACAATTAAAAAACAAATACAGAAGTTTTATCAATTGTCACTAAAATTAAGTCAGATTAAATCTATTGTATGTTGTAAATGTATAGGTTCGTACTTCTATTTCCATAGGAAGCTTTTTCCTGACCTCTATATTTAGGAACCATTTTAAAAATGTTGCTCACATTTTTAGCTCCAATGTTAATTAAATTTTTCTGAGCAAGTCAAACACTGCGATGTAATCGGACTCCATGGTAACAATGAGCTTTGAGTTGTCAGAGTCGTACCAGAGTGAAGAGGGCGTCTTCACACCATGAGACTCATCCAGCAGGACACCAAGCTTCTGTCCTCCACGGCTGATCTGGAAGACGTTGTTGGACTTGTATCCACAGACGAACATCTGGCCGCTAGTTCCTGGACTGACACAATGGGCATCCACAAGGTCTGGGTCAGTAAACTGTGACATCTTGTTGCCTTGACGATCAAGGGTTATGAGACCATTATCTCTGTCTGAGACATGGATCAGTGTGTTGTCGGTGGATACAGCGATATGCCATATGAGCATCCCGGCTACATCTTTCTGGAATGTACGGAGTCGCTTGCCGGCAATGTTGTAGGTGTGTACCTGAGCTGGACTGTCACATGAGACCAGCAGTTCTCCATTGATGTGGGCCACACCCCAGCACTGTTGACCAACATTAAATGACTTTGTTAGTGCCATTGTTTTACCTATAGACACAAACTGAATCATCTTAACAGATGGAAATGTAACAGCCGCCTCTCCAGGACCAGTGGCACACACTCCATATGGGCTACTAGGTAAATAACACCAGTCTGTCACCCTGTAACATTGGTCAAGTCGCTTTAACTTGCCGTTTTTATAGTCTGTGATCAACAGTTTGCCATCTGGCAGCAAGCAGGAGCCAGTAATGTCACAGTCTGAGTCACCATTGACCTTCACATTATATTGACCTCTGAGAGAAGCTGTATAAAGCTGGTCACCAACGTCGACCTGTTTGAAATCTCCCAGTGACTTCACACTCAGGATGACATCTTCTATGGTTGTATTTATCTGGAAATCCAGTAGTTCTGGTTCAGGACTGGCTTTCATTTCCTGTAGGAGTTTCTCAGCATCCTTTTTGTTCTGTTTGCCCATTTTGGTGTAGACAAATACTTGTGGCTCATTATCTGTGTTGGCTTGCTTTATTTGCTTGATACTTGCCTCCAGCATTGATAACATTCCTTCTAGAGCCTTGATGTCTGAGTTGACTCGATCACCATTTTCCTTATGTCTAGCATGAACTTTATCACATGCTTCCTTCTCTAGGGCATCTAGATGCTGGTTTATAGATTTGCGGCAATCGCGGATCTTAGTCAGGCAGACGTTTTTCTGATGATCGATCTTGCTCCGTTCATCTTGTTTTGTTTTCTTCAACTGTTCTAGTTGGGATTGGACTTTACTGATGGCGCTTTTGATGTTTTTATATTCTTGACTTTTGATGACATCTGTGGCTGCATCAAGGATATAAGTGATGTCAACGCAGGACCTAAAATTAAAATTAAATTACTTTTAAAACGCATCATTAACACATTGTTTAGGATATTTTGAGCCACACCAGAGAGGGAAAGGATATGGATATATAAGAATACGGGAACATGCCCTACGATTACTATCGAACAGATTCCTATGAAAAGGCTGACTTTAACATATTTAAGGTTCATGTAATAGTTTATTTCACTGCAAGTTCCGTAGTAATTGCATGTGATGAAACTGTAATATTCATGCACCATTTTATGTAGAAAATTAATGCCTATGAAATGGTGTAAGCATGAATTATACATTTTACAGGTGATTACATACCTTGTTGTAATCCAACCAGGTGTAAAATATATAGCTTTTTAGTTATTATTTTTCTTGTTTAGTTCAGTTTTTTAAACACTGCCATAATCATCAATTAATATATACCCTCCCCAAATAAGTACCGTATGTAAGCTTTCCAAGTAAATAGGCCCCATCTTTATAGTATGTCAGTCAGTCAAAATTCAATAAAGGGCTGGAGGGGATCTGGAAGAGTAAATGGTGCCAGTATAAATACAAGAGCAATCCCTCATAATGTGCTTCAGTTTCATATAAGCAGCAAATTAATTTCAGTAGAATTATTATTTATGAAATGTTTGGACAGGAAAACACGACAACCCTGGGTATTTTTGTTGTTAAATGTTAATCATTAATTTTAATTCATATGGGGTCCAGATGGCTGGCAGTTGTATATATTATTAAATACAAGAGCTGTCGGAGAACAGCGCAGCTCGATTATTCGATTTTCAGAGAATAATAAATTATATAGCCAGTATATACCATCAGAAAACAAGGCTAAAACAATGTGGAGGTGGGGTTGCTGGGTGGGGCGTATAGAAACTTGGGCCGATATAAAATTATTGTTAGAATTTCATACAAATTATAGTAAAATTTGGGGCAGCGTGTGAAATTTTATTAATGTGCTTCACCATCCAATTTTAATTCATATGGGGTTCAGATTGCTAGCAGATGATAAATACATAACATAGATACATAATTATGCTGTGTGTCAGTCTTTATATAGACACACACACCTAGCAATTTTTATATTTGAAAAATCTTGTTTTCTGCTTATTCTTTGGGGAAAGGGGACATCATTGGTTCCTGACCCCTCTGAGTTTTGAAAAGGCACACAGTAAAGGAATGAGCATGTTTTTTGATTGCCAATGGTTTTAAGGTCTGGACCCTCTAATCTCAAATCCTGAATACGCGAGTGATCCCGGAATGTGCTGGGTCAGTAAAATTTATGTGAGATGTATATGTTTAAATGCATAATCATAGACACAGAGAATAAAACTGGTTATAAACAATTTCACAGGATAATGCTCTGGGAGTCACATTATATTATAACACAGTATTTAGGGAAAACACCAAGGTATCATCTCTGAAAATGTTTTTCGTATAGAAGAAATGATTTTGTCATGAAGAAAAAACATACCTGTGATTCACTGAGACACATGTTCCACAGCATACGACATCATGGTTTCCACAGAAGGTGTCGATAGGGTTGCCATGGTGTAACGGGCACCGTTCCGTGGGTACAAACTTGGCCGTGGGCAGACCCCTCCCTGACATGGATGCCGTGTCTTGTAGCTTGTGGCTTTTCAAGATGGCAAATTTGTTATGGTCATTAAGGCACCTGTGACACAAATACTCATTGCACTCTGGGCAATATTTAAATGCCTCAGTATTCTTATCATCTGCAGCACAGGGGCTACAGGCAAATTCAAAACACTGGTCAGAAGCTTTATCTGTAGATCTCACAAATTGTCCACATGTCGCCATTTTGTAGGTGGAATGTAAAGTTTTATCAACACTCTAGTTTAGACTGGTTAAATATATTTGGCTACACATTACTTCCTTGTCAATGTTAGGTCGAATAGGAAGACGAATACAAAATCAATACCCGTGTTATATCGGGTATAGCAAAGTTAACCATATATACAAGTATGGTACACTTGAAGCTTAACTCAAGAAAGACCATAACCCACTGCAAGATAAGTTTAATTATTGAATAACTTAAGATTGTATCAGCTAACCAAATAATGTCAATATCTAGCTCAACAAATCTTAACCCTTAACCCGCTAAACATGACTATAATAGCCTTTGCTTCCATTGTAAACCCAGATCAGCCTGCGAGTAACTCGCAGGCTGATCAGGGTTTACAATGCCTATTACTCGCAGTAACTCGCAGGCTGATCAGGGTTTACAATGCCTATTACTCGCAGGCTGCAATGTCTGGCTGCTGATCAGTCATTTTCACCAAAACACCCCTTTGTCACATAAATGGAATGGTCTTAATTTAAAGAAAGAACAGTCCATTATATATATGTAGGGTGTTAAGGGTTAATACATTGTAGTTGTTAGCATAGTTTATGGTATATTAAAGGGACCCATGGCAATCTTGAAGTATTGATCAAGCATTGAAATCACCTGGATTTATTAATCAAATATCATTTTGACTTTAAATCTGGTTCCATTTATTTAAATAAATAGTACACTTTGGATTTTTCAATTTTCTGTGTTACTCTACCATAGCTTAATTAACTTCTAACTTCTCAGTGTTATTGGTGCATATAAGCTACATCTATTAATATGCAAAAACAATTTGCTTTAAACTATTCAAATAATTGTTAATAATGATATGCAAGTTATGCAGAAAAACAAAATTATTACTTTATGAATGTATTAAATTCAATATAAAGTTACTTAAAGAACACAAGACTGGAAATTAAAGGGAATAGAAGGAAGATACTTAAAACATTAAAATGATTTACTTTATCTAAACTTTATTTATAGGATATAGCGCATTTATTATATTAAAAATTTTGTGACATTTTTTTGATGCAGATAAAATAACGGACTAATCTGCCTTTTATCTGTTGCTTTCCAATCATTGAATAATCTTCTGTGATAATATAATACTTCTCAGTGATTCAGATGCGCATTACGCTTATTGATCATTAATGCATAGTGGCATTGTTGTAAGAACGTAAGCAAATATTGATTATCAGTGGTAATCTACGTGCCCGTTCTCTATATATATAAATATTGATTATCAGTGGTAATCTACGTGCCCGTTATCTATATATATATAAATATTGATTATCAGTGGTAATCTACCTGTCCATTATCTATATATATAAATATTGATTATCAGTGGTAATCTACATGCCCGTTATCTATATATATAAATATTGATTATCAGTGGTAATCTACCTGTCCATTATCTATATATATAAATATTGATTATCAGTGGTAATCTACATGCCCGTTGTCTATATATATAAATATTGATTATCTGTGGTAATCTACGTGCCCGTTATATATATATATATATAAATATTGATTATCAGTGGTAATCTACGTGCCCGTTATCTATATATATAAATATTGATTATCAGTGGTTACAATCTACGTGCCCGTTATTTAGACGTTCAGTGAGCAAAAATGATTTTATTTGTGCTGTATGGTTATACAGGATAAAAGAACGTGCATATATTACGGATGTTTAAAATAAAATAAAGTGAATAACTGAAAATTGATAAAAATGAAAAGAATGATAAATTATTTCCTTTAATAAATCATTAAAGAAACTAACATGCCAAATTATGGCATGTACACTACTAAACTGTTTATCAAAACTTCGTCCATTTGTTCAGGTCATATAATAATTTGTATGTGCCAATTAAAAGTATGGGTTTATTCACGAGTGTTTAAAATACCCATGATTAAATATGTGTGTGTAAAATGAATTGTGAGTTGGTAACTCCATTTGAGGCTCCAGTGTTGGCGTTTGGCCTGGCTGGTTAAAGCCATTTATATTGTGTCTATAGATATATATACCTCGTTGTCAGTAAGTTTAGAAATGGTGTATATATGTTGTAAAATGTGGCTGCTGTTGGCAGGATAGCTAATTTAAGAAATGTTAATCAATAAATGATATGGTATTCCAGAAAGGAAAAAAACACTGTTAAAATTTACCAAATCATAGTTTCTCATAGATTTTAATTGCCAGCAGATCTATTTTTCTATATAATTATAAGAGGCAAAACATAATTTCCTAGTCCTGGCCAGTACGTGTGCTGGAAAATTGTAATAATGAATTTGTTCTGTGTATAGAAGGATAATAATAACTTTTTTAATAGTCGCCTACCTGTATATATGAACTGGTCTGCTGGGTTATAATATCTTACAGCATTCTTATGAAGGTTTATAGTTCATGGCGGGGATTTCTTTTTTTACACTGTCCCGTTTTATTGGGTTGACAGTAGAGTAAGTGTGAGGTTTGGTGCACCCTAGAACCTGGTTTAAACACCCAGCGGCCCTTTTTGTCACTGACCGTTCCAAGGCGGTAGCCCTATTGTCAACCCTTTTGTGTTTGTGATGTTTTATTTGGCCTTTTATTCATCTTTAAATTTGTTCTTTGTTTCTGTGTGTGTTTGTGGTTGATGTCGTCCTTGAATGCTACTTTTCCTGTTCAATTTTTATATCTTTATTTATAATAGAAGGAGCATTACTAGAGCAATGTGGTCTTGAAGCTTACATCACCTCTTGTGGATTATGCCATATCCAGGATCACACTAGGGTCCTCGTGGGAGATCTGCATATATGGCATGCCCACTCAAGGTGACACACCCTTCCAGAACAAGTTACTTTAGTAATACTCCTATTATATATAATGAATAAAATTGACAAATTATTTCCTTGCTACTTTTACCATCATAAATGATACATTAATTTGACTTTCTGACGTGATCTGTATCATGCTTGATAAACACCTTCAACCTTTTATGGAGAAAAAAATAATAAAAATAACAGTGACTGGTACAGGTACCTTCTGGTAAATAAATAAATGTGTAAAACAGTGCAGTAACAAGATGATAGATAGCTAGCTGAACTTTGTGAAAAATAATGTTTGTCACAGAAATTTATTTGAAATGATAATAATTAATATGAATAATTAAACCTGTACATGTATATTCATTAAAGGGACTCACGGCAATATGGATGTTTGTTTAACAAATACAAACAGGAGAGGTCTTACATAGGCATTGCCTGTTGTCCATCCCATTCATTACTTGAATAAAATATTGTTTAAATTAAATGTTTAACACATGTTCACGCATCCGAACAAATGAAACCTGTACTAAAGTATATTTTGTTCTTCCTAAATTCCCTGATTACAAAAGCTTAATTTTAGTTGTTGTAAACTTTTTGTACTTTGTCTAAAATTAGTGTCTACCTGCTAGAAAAGATAAATACAATTACGTAATGTTTTCTCCTAAACGAAAATGTACCTACAAATTATTAGTCATTTTGACCCATTAGATATTGCCCTTTTCGAAAGTCTGTTATTTTGAAATAGTGCTATATATAGAACCTGTGTAATATTAACCTTTAACTTTAACATCATCAAAAGGTTCATGCTTTCAGAATAATTTTTGGTGAAAAAAAAATAATCGGATTGCTTTGTATCCCTTTAATATACAAGTTAACGCCATTAAAAGGGCAAGTTTTTTTATTTTGTGT
Source organism: Cyrtodaria siliqua (assembly GCA_037043455.1). Lineage (NCBI taxonomy): Eukaryota > Metazoa > Mollusca > Bivalvia > Adapedonta > Hiatellidae > Cyrtodaria > Cyrtodaria siliqua. Next base: position 32,662 of record JAWPHD010016766.1, read on the forward strand.
TTATTTCCAAGATCGACTGTAGTGTTATGTACATGTTAGAAATTATCCACATTCCCTTTACATCTGGTGACCGATCAAATTCATGTAATGAAAGAAGTAAAATCAGAATTATGCAGTCGATCTTGGAGACATTTTAATTAAAAATAAACACTAAGATAAAAAACTTTTAATGGCGTTAAGTATAGTAGGTTGTTGTGATTGCCAGTTATGTTGAAGGACAGTTAAAAATATGTATTTAAAAAGTGACACTATATATTAAAGGGACACACGGCAATCTTTATTTTTTCAAAACTCACGGCGTCCCGCTAGTTTTTTGAATAACTTGCATTTGTTCAATCATTAATATTAATTATAAGATTAGTATTAAGCAATTTGTTTTTGCATATTATTGATTTTTGATATTATTGCACAAATAATATATTAAAACTTATAGTATAATAAGACGAAATAGTGAAAACTTAAAATTTAATTTATTTAAATGTAACTAGGGTAAAAGTAAAAACGATACTGCATATATAAATCGAGACACCCATTTCAAACACTTCACGATTGCCGTGTGTCCCTTTAAATAACATTGCAAATATTCCAAGACTGCATGGTGTTTTGAAGGCACAATTATGGGCCTAAGAAATTCCCTGACAGGAGGTTGATCTCCCCAAATAGGAACTGTAAACTAGATACCATGGTTTTGAATTTAATGGTAGCATATTTAATGGGAGCTTGGTATTTAATGGGAGCATGGTATTTAATGGGAGCATGTTATTTAATGGAAGCATGGTATTTAATGGGAGCATGGTATTTAATGGAAGCATGGTATTTAATGGGAGCATGGTATTTAATGGGAGCTTGGTATTTAATGGGAGCATGGTATTTAATGGGAGCATGGTATTTAACAGTAAACTTCTTCATCTTCATTATGCACCTATCAATGTTTTGCCCCACCCGGGGTGGGAGGCGGGCATATACGGGACTTTAGACAGATGGTGATTCCCGACAGGAGGGATTTAGATCGGCCCCGCAAGACCGCCTCCCGGGAAATAGATGGCCGGATTTTGAGAGCCGGTGCCGAAAATCACCCTCCACCAACTCCCACCCTGGGGAATTAGACAAAAAACTTTGCTCTAGGGGTGGGATTTAGACACCAAATTTTACAAATTGTCTAAATCCCCATGGTCAGCCTGCCGCCCCACCGGTGGGGCAAAACATTGATAGGTGCATTATTATCATTTTTTGTTAACACCATTTCCCAATCCAACCTAATATGACCTAACTGTTAACCCTTAACCAGCTACATATATATGATGGACTATATTTGTTTTATTGGAAAGATATTTGAATATATAACTGCGCTAAAATATAACTTGCTAGTAAAAATTGGTTTGAACACAGTTCACTTATTATGTATATATTCAAAAACAACAAATAATAGGATCGGTACTGAAGCATAATGCTTATTAAGTTTATTTCCATAAAAAAAAAGAAGGTAATAGACATGAATAAGGGGGTGGAGTGTACGTAAAATGTAAAATGTGGGGACAGCCGATATCAACAGTCTGTGGCATGCTGGGTGTGAAATACGATATCTGTGTCTATTCTATGGGTGTCACAGATTTATATGTCTATGGGTGGTTGGTATCGTAGATATTTATGCATGGGTGGTAGGGCTAAAAAAAACAACATTTATTTCCGTAATATTTCCTCTAAGGGAAGAAATTCTGCCAAGTGCGCGACATCATGAACGTTCTATATTTAAACACTAAAGTCTTCTAAAATGCCATTCACAACATCTCGTACACTGCTTCACAGCATTACTTGAATGTAATACACAGGTTTCCATATTGGTTACGTCATCGGGCCTTAGATTCTCACCAAAATAAATTTGCATTCAAAACCAAAGTTATCATCCAAATTTTGCAATGTCATTCAGCCAATTGCTTCATACATGAAAGCAGTGATAAAACCTTCATCTGCATTGTAAAAAACAAACACTCAACTCAGATTATTCATCGGCACGTGTGGCTAGCGGTCATATTGTTTACATAGCAATAGTGCACTACTTTCTGCCTTCCGGTGATCAAAAGTCAAGATTTTGAACATACCGAAGCGCCGTGATACACACAAGGCGGGATCCCGAAGAATGACAGGATTGGCCGAACGTTCACAATTGCGAAAATTCAGGGCTTTCAATCGACAGTTGACAGAATTGACCGACTCTGTCTAATGGCAAATCAAAATTATAAAAAAATCGTAGCAAATTCGCCAAACATCGGCCATTTAGCAAATTCAAATTTCCGACCGCTTTTGTCTAAAAAAAATCTCGGAGGAAACCCTGATTTCAAAATTCAGATCATTCGTCTCAGAGAGTAATTAAAATAATCCCGTTGAAAAACAACATAGAAAAACAACATAGAAAAAGAACAAAAACAACATAGAAAAAGAACATAGAAAAAGAACATAGAAAAACAAAAACAACATAGAAAAACAACATAGATAAACAACCGGTACATACGTTATTTAAAGATCAAACGAAGCTTTTCATTTCCAGTAAACACTGGATATAGCTGCACAGTTATGCTAGAAATGAGGTGTTGCAGGATGTATAGATAGTTGGGATAGATAGATATCATTATTATGAATACATTTCCGTTATGGGACATTCTAAATGGCGGCTCCCATTGTTCCTAGTTTTGGACATTTTAAGATGTGATTCCCGTTGTTCTTAGTTTGGCATGTCTAGTTGCAGTAATAATTTAAAGAAAAATATACTAATGATATGTTAATTTACTCATTTTATAACAAATTTATTTGTAATTCATTTTAATAAATGGTTAAAAAAAAATTGCAGAAAAAGTCATCTCCGAATTATAAGCAGAACACAGGATGCATATGATACGGAAATATTGATACCCAATAGGTTTGTGTTTTACGTCCTTTATAGCACATTTTAGGCTACATTTATATATGACGGATGTTTTTTCTTGTAGTGGATGCAGATCACCCACTTATTCCTGGGTAGAACCAGTACTGTATACCTCCTGCCATCATTAAGAATCAACACTTCCTCACAGGTCGAGCTCCCAGTGGATTTGAACAAGAAATATCATCATATATACACTTGTATATAAAAAATACTTCATACTTGTAGAGTGAACTAAAGAATGAAATGCTCTGGTGGAGAATTTCTTCATTCTCTCCGTATATTAAATTTGGTCAAATATCAAACATTAATACACAGTAGGAATAGTTAAATTTATATCAAACAAAAATCTGTCCAAAATGTAACTTTTTTATTATAAAGCTGATATCAATTGCTGTGGGTCATACAATATATACAAAAATCTATGGGCGTAGGGGTGAAAAGAAAATTGGTAATCTATGGGTGGTAGGGTGAGGAGAAAATAAATATTCTATGGGTGGTGGGCTGAGTAGACCAACAAATGCTGTGGGTGGTGGGGTGAGCAGGCAAACAAATTCTATGAGTGGTGAGGGTAAAAAAAAAGTTGACACCAAACACCCACCCCACAACCCCATCATTATCATCATCCTTAACTAAGAAAGGTGATTAAATCCATTCATGTTCCTACAGTAAGTACAATTAAGGCTATGCCATTGAGCACCTCTCATTGTTTTACGTCCTGTATGTCTTTTTTCCCTCCCCCAAAAGTCAAGCTTAACGAAACGCCTGTCCACCTCTCCTCTTATTCTGGATCCCCTACTGAATAGTGGTGAAAATTATTGTACATGTCATTGATTTTCAAAATATTTATATGACAATGTCACTTTCTTGAAATACTAAATAGTCAGTGTCAAATGAAATAACATGAAAAACTGTATTTACACCCTTTAACGGCCTCTACACTTATTAGTGTAATGTGCATGATTTTCAAAATATAAGTATAAACATGCAAATTTTTCATCATCCTAGTCATTTTGAAAAATAACTTACAAAGAATAATTGACATAAAAAAGTAAAGTTTTCAACTTTATATTCAAACTGTCATACATCAGTAAAAAGATAATATCAGCCATTACATTGTATCAACTTTTAAGTATTTCATCTTTGTCAATTTCATTAACATTTCACAGTGCATTGAATAACAAGCAAGAAATACAACTAAAAATCAAATACAGAAGTTTTATCAATTGTCACTAAAATTAAGTCAGATTAAATCTATTGTATGTTGTAAACATATAGGGTCGTACTTCTATTTCCATAAGAAGCTTTTTCCTGACCTCTATATTTAGGAACCATTTTAAAAATGTTGCTCACAGTTTTAGCTCCAATGTTAATTAAATTTTTCTGAGCAAGTCAAACACTGCGATGCGATCGGACTGCATGGTAACAATGAGCCTTGAGTTAGCAGAGTCGTACCAGAGTGACTGGGGCATCTTCACTGCATGCGACTCATCCAGCAGGACACCAAGCTTCTGTCCTTCACGGCTGATCTGGAGGACGTTGTTGGACATGCGTCCACAGACGAACATTTGGCCAGTAGATCCTGGGTAGACAACACAATCGGCATTCTTGAGGTCTGGGTCAGTAAACTGTGACAGCTTGTTGCCTTGACGATCAAGGGTTATGACTCCATTATCTCTGTCTGAGACATGGATCAGTGTACCGTCGGTGGATACAGCGATATGCCCTATGAATGAGAACATCATCTGCCCGACTACATCTGTCTGGAATGTACAGAGTCGCTTGCCGGCCATGTTGTAGGTGTGTACCTGAGCTGGACCGGAGCATGAGACCAGCAGTTCTCCATTGATGTGGGCCACACCCCTGCAATGTTGGCCAACATTAAATGACTTTGTTACAGCCATTGTGTTACCTATAGACACAAACTGAATCTTTTGACCAATTGGCAGTGTAACAGCCACCTCTCCAGGACCAGTGGCACACACTCCATATGGCCCACTAGGAAAATCACACCAGTCTGTCACCCTGTAACATTGGTCAAGTCGCTTTAACTTGCCGTTTTTATAGTCTATGATCAACAGTTTGCCATCTGGCAGCAAGCAGGAGCCAGTATTGTTACAGTCTAAGTCACCTTTGACCTTCACATTATATTGACCTCTGAGAGAAGCTGTATAAAGCTGGTCACCAATGTCGACCTGTTTGAAATCTCCCAGTAAATTCACACTCAGGATGACATCTATGGTTGTATTTATCTGGAAATCCAGTAGTTCTGGTTCAGGACTTGCTTTCATTTCCTGTAGGAGTTTCTCGGCATCCGTTTTGTTCTGTTTGCCCATTTTGGTGTAGACAAATACTTGTGGTTCATTATCTGTGTTGGCTTGCTTTATTTGCTTGATGCTTGCCTCAAGCATTGATAACATTCCTTCTAGAGCCTTGATGTCTGAGTTGACTCTATCACCATTTTCCTTGTATCTAGCATGGACTTTATCACATGCTTCCTTCTCTAGGGCATCTAGATGCTGGTTTATAGTTTTGCGGCAATTGCGGATCTTAGTCAGGCAGACATTTTTCTGATGATCGATCTTGTTCCGTTCATCTTGTTTTGTTTTCGTCAACTGTTCTAGTTGGGACTGGACTTTACTGATGGCGCTTTTGATGTTTTTATATTCTTGACTTTTGATGACATCTGTGGCTGCATCAAGGATATAAGTGATGTCGACGCAGGACCTAAAATTAAAATTAAATTACTGTTAAAATGCATCATTAACACATTGTTTAGGATATTTCGAGCCACTCCAGAGAGAGGGAAAGGATATGGATATATAATAATACGGGAACATGCCCTACCCTTTCTGTTGAATAGATTCCTATGGAAAGGCCGACTTTAAAATTTTTAAGGTTCATGTAATAGTTTATTTCACTGCAAGTTCTGTAGTTGCATGTGATGAAACTGTAATATTCATGGACCATTTTTTGTAGAACAATAATGCCTATGAAATGGTGTAAGCATGAATTATACATTTTACAGGTGATTAATACCTTGTTGTAATCCATCCAGGTGTAAAATATATAGCTTTTTAGTTATTATTTTTCTTGTTTAGTTCATTTTTTTAAACACTGCCATATTCATCAATATAAGCTATCTTTCCCAAATAAGTACCATATGTAAGCTTTGTAAGTAAATAAGCCCCATCTTTATAGTGTGTCAGTCAGTCAAAACTCAATAAAGGTTACATTGCACCATTGCGTTTGTGCTTCCGTGGTGTATAGTCAAATAGTGCCTAATAAAAAACGTTTCCCTGCCTTACTAGTGATACAAAATGCATACTTTGATTGCTTTTTGTTATTATTACCTATAATTGAGCCTAATGATGTATTGTGAACATTGATTAGTGTTTGTTTGAGATATTTAATTATAATTGACATAGACAGTAAAGCGAAAGTAGAAATGGGGTAAATCTATCTGTGACGTGTCAAAATAGAATGTGACGTCATTCAACAGATTGGCTTGTTCTTACATGATACATGACCCCCTGTTTTTATTGCATTTTTGTATTGGTTGGCGCTCGATCGTTTGATTGATATGTGTTTTAAAATTTTCTACGGAGAAAAATGCGCATTTTTATCTCTTGATATACATTCGTCCTATATAAAACAAAGAAGGAAAATCAATGGTGCAATGTAACCTAAAGAGAGCTAAATGGGTTAAATCGATCTCTCTTGGATTCGTACTTAAAGTCGAATTTCAGATGAAAACTAGTAAGCAGAGCTCTGAAACAGACACTGCATGTGCTTTTATGTCGGTTTTGAGTATAGTTAGTCAGTTTTCGTGTCTAACAGCCGTAATTTCGAGTTTCAGTTTTTTGTGGGTCTTAAAATGGCGTGCCTGGGCTACTTCTTTGATTGAAGTTTAATTCTTTGGTATGGAAATGTAGGTTGCTGTTTGTGGAACATGTTTTTAAACTTTTATTTTCAAAAAAAAAAAGTTTGGTAGGTTTGCCACCACTAAATCTTTACCCTACCCCCCAAAAATAGGATATTGTGAACAGTTTTAGAAGGGTTACACTTGTAAAATATTATTAATATACATAAAAACACTGACTTTGTAGCGTACGGCTATTATCAGTTTTGATTTTAGTGGAATTTGTGGCATGTTTGAGCATGTATACTCAACTAAAAATAGATAATATGCCACAAATTGATGGAATTTTACTAAGAAAACACTTTTTGGTGTGCAAATCTAAATATTGTACATATGCAAAGTCCTGCTGGTTACTAAAATGCATGTTTTATTGATGTTTATTGAATTATTTTGATAATTTGTCACATTTGTCAAGTATATTGCCAAGAAATGTTATTTCATACGACAATTCAAATAGTGTAAAACTAAAGAATAAAGTCTTTGAATTTGGTCAATTTCAACTTTTTCTATGCATCTTCAAATGTCAAATGTCCATATCTCGGTTAATGCTTGTTCGATTTGCACAAATTATGCATTTTTGAGCGTGATATATAGCTGAGAATATGAAAACTTTACATTTAAAAATTATGAACTTTGTGTGGTTCTCTTTAAGGTTACATTGCACCATTTCGTTTGTGCTTCCGTGGTGTAAAGTCAAATAGTGCCTAATAAAAAACGTTTCCCTGCCTTACTAGTGATACAAAATACATACTTTTGATTGCTTTTTGTTATTATTACCTATAATTGAGCCAAATGATGTATAATTGACATAGACAGTAAAGCGAAAGGCAAAATGGGGTAAATCTATCTGTGACGTGTCAAAATAGAACGTGACGTCATTCAACAGATTGGCTTGTTCTTACATGATACATGACCACCTGTTTTTATTGCATTTTTATATTGGTGGACGCTCGGTCGTTTGATGGATATGTGTTTTAAAATTTTCTACGGAGAAAAATGCGCATTTTTTATCTCTTGATATACATTCGTCCTATATAAAACAAAGAAGGAAAATCAATGGTGCAATGTAACCTAAAGGGCTGGAGGGGATCTGGAAGAGTAAATGGTGCCAGTATAAATACAAGAGCAATCACTCATAATGTGCTTCTTGTTGTTAAATGTTACTCATTAATTTTAATTCATATGGGCTTCATATTCCTAGCAGTTGTATATATTATTAAATAAATAGCTTACAAACAAGAAAGTTAATGCTTGATAAATACATAACATACATACATAATTAAGCTGTGTGTCGGTCTTTATACAGACACCTATATTTGAAAAATCTCGTGTTTTCTGCTTATTCTGCGGAGAAACCAGGGGACATCATTGGTTCCTGACCCCTCTGAGTTTTGAAAAGGCACACAATAAAGGAATGAGCATTTTTTTTGATTGCCGATGGTTTTAAAAGCTGGACCTCCTAATCTCAAATCCTGCGTATGATCCTGGAATGTGCTGACCCATCAGTAAAATGTATATGTGACATACATGTTTAAATGTATAATCATAGACACAGAGAATACGACTGATTATAAACAATTTCCCAGGATAATTGCTTTATTAATCACCATCTGGGAGTCACATTATATTATAACACAGTATATAAGGAAAACGTCAAGGGAAAATGTTTTTCCTATAGAAGAAATGATTTTGTCATGAAGAAAAAACATACCTGTGATTCACTGAGACACATGTCCCACAGCATACGACATCGTGGTTTCCACAGAAGGTGTCGATAGGGTTTCCATGGTGTAACGGGCACCGTTCCGTGGGTACAAACTTGGCCGGAAGTGGTCCCCTCCCTGACATGACTGCCATGTCTTGTAGCTTGTGGCTTTTCATGATGGCAAATTTGTTATGGTCCTTAAGGCACCTGGGACACAAATACTCATTGCACTCTGGGCAATATTTAAATGCCTCAGTGTTCTTATTATCTGCAGCACACGGGCTACAGGCAAAGTCAAAACACTGGTCAGACGCTTTATCCGTAGATCTCAGAAATTGCCCACCTGTCGCCATTTTGTAGGTGGAATGTAAAGTTTTATCAACTAGCTGGTTAAGACAGGTTTAATAAATATATTTGGCTACATATTACTTCCTTTTCAGTGTTCAGGAATAGGAAGACGAATACAAAATCAATACTCTTGTAACATCCGGTATAGTAAAGTTAACCATATATACAAGTATGGTACACTTGAAGTTTAATAAACATGAGAGACCATAACACATTGCAAGATAAGTTTAATTATTGAATAACTTAAGATTGTATCAGCTAACCAAATACTGTCAATATCTAGCTCAACAAATCTTAACCCGCTAAACATGACTATAATAGCCTTTGCGTCCATTGTAAACCCAGATCAGCCTGCGAGTAACTCACAGGCTGATCAGTCATTTCCCCTCAAACACCACTTTGTCACATTAATGGAATGGTCTTAATTCAAAGAAAGAACAGTCCATTATATATAAGGGTTAATACATTGTAGTTGTTAGGTAGTTTATGGTATATTAAAGGGACCCATGGCAATCTTGAAGTATTGATCAAGCATTCAAATCACCTGGATTTATTAATCCAATATCATTTTGACTTTAAATCTGGTTCCATTTATTTTTAAATAAATGGTACACTTTGGATTTTTCAATTTTCTGTGTTACTCTACCATAACTTAATTAACTTCTAACTTCTGAGTGTTATTAGTGCACATAAGCTACATTTAGTAATATGCAAAAACAATTTGCTTTAAACTATTCAAATAATTGTTAATAATGATATGCAAGTTATGCAGAAAAACAAAATTATTACTTTATTGTATTAAAGTCAATATAAAGTTATCACAAAATACATGCATCCTAATTATACACAGTCAATACATTTCTCATATGGCACCCTATAAAACAGACCCGAATGCCGCGAACACAAGACTGGAAATTAAAGGGGATAGAAGGAAGATACTTAAAACATTAAAATGATTTACTTTATCTAAACTTTATTTATAGAATATAGGATATAGCGCATTTATTATATTAAAAATTTTGTGACATTTTTTTGATACAGATAAAATAACGGACTAATCTGCCTTGTATCTGTTGCTTTCCAATCATTGAATTACCTTCTGTGATAATATAATACTTCTCATTGATTCAGATGCGCATTACGCTTATTGATCATTAATGCATAGTGGCATTGTTGTAAGAACGATAAGCAAATATTGATTATCAGTGGTAATCTACCTGCCCGTTATTTAGACTTTCAGTGAGCAAAAAAGTTTTTATTTGTGCAATATGGTTAAACAGGATAAAAGAACGTGCAAAATATTACGGTGTTTAAAATAAAGATAGTGAATAACTGAAAATTGATAAAAATGAAAAGAATGATAAATTTTTACCTTTAATAAATTATTAAGATAATGCTATAAGGAAGCCAAATAATGGTAAAAGAGCACTACAAAACTGTTTATCAAAACTATATCCAGGTGTTTTATTTGTGCAATATGGTTGCAAAATATTATGGATGTTTAAAATAATGAAAGTGAATACATTACGTGGTCCGAGTATTAACTTTCATACTCCATCCAACCCCTTCTCCAAAAGCGAAAACGGGGTTGGCTGGATTATGAAATAAAACCTTAATTTCGGCTTAAAAAGTTTGCATATTGTAAAATTAAAACATGTAATAGTCAATTTAAACAGGTTTGTACATTTTTTATTAAAAAAAAGTTTTTAAACGTGTTTTGTCGAAATATCCTTTATAAAATCCTGCTAATATAAGCTTTCCCATCGCTTAATGGAATTAAGGCGGAATGACTGAAAATTTATAAAAATGAAAAGAATGATAAATTGTTTCCTTTAATAAGTCATTGAAGAAACGAACATGCCAAGTAATGATAAAGTACACTACGAAACTGTTTATCAAAACTATATCCATTTGTTCAGGTCATATAATAATTTGTATGTGCCAATTAAAAGTATAAGTTTTATTCACGAGTGTTTAAAATACCCATGATTAAATATATGTAAAATGAATTATGAGTTGGTAACTCCATTTGAGGCTCCAGTTTTGGGGTTTGGCCTAACTGGTTAAAGCCATTTATATTGTGTCTATAGACTTTGGATTATCAAAATATGTAAATTATATATGTTGGCAGGATAGCTACTTTAACAACTGTGTGTGACAGTACACTTAATAAATGATATGGTATTCCAGAAAGAAAGAAACGCGTCTACTGTTAATTTTTTTATCAAATCATAGTTTCTCATAGATTTTAATTGCCATATCTATTTTTGTCTCGCCTTTTCGAAGAAAAAAAAGAGACATAGGTGTTGCTTTTCCGGCGGCTGCGGCGGCGGCGGCGGCAACATTCAAGTTTTGTGTTTAGGTCATTTTCTCACAAACTGTATATACTAGACCTTTCAAACTTTGCTTATAGTTGTATCTTGGGTGGTACATCGCAACGTGACAAAGCAAATGTGGAAGCGACCTTGACCTTCCAAGCAAAGGGCAGATAACTTAATAATTTTTAGGTTCAACTTTTGCGGTTAGATCACTTTTTCAAAAACTGTATGCACTAGACCTTTAAAACTTTGCTTATAGTTGTATCTTGAGTGGTACATCGCAACGTGACAAAGCAAATGTTGAAGTGACCTTGACCCTCCAAGCAAAGGGCAGATAACTTAATAATTTTACCTTCAACTTTTGCGATGAGGTCAATTTCGCACAAACTGTATGCACTACACCTTTCAAACTTTGTTTATAGTTGTATCTAGGGTGGTACATCGCAACGTGACAAAGCAGATGTGGATGTGACCATGACTCTCCAAGCAAAGGGCGGATAACCTTATAATTTTTACCTTCAACTTTGGCGTTTAGGTCACTTTTTCACAAACTGTATGCACTAAGACCTTTCAAACTTTGCTTATAGTTGTATCTTGAGTGGTACATTGCAACGTGACAAAGAGAATGTGGATGTGACCTTCACCATCCAAGCAAAGGGCAGATAACTTAAATTGTTACATTTACATCACTTTCTCATGAACTATAATTATGCACTAGATGTTTTAAACCTAACTAATAGCTTAATCTTTGGAAGAAAAAATATTCTATTTTGACATAGTTGTGTCTTGGGTAGTGCTTAATCTTTATGGCGCATGGATTTCATCTATGACCTTGTCCTGCTTTTTGGAGCTGATGATTTTTAGCTCTTAGTGGCTGGCCAAGGGCCTTCATTTTTTATCCGATCTTTACCAACCTTTAACAGATTGTTAATATCAATGAAAGCTTGGAGAAGTTCAAAAACCAGCCAGATCTGACCAGTAATAGAGTTATGGCCCTTGATTTAGTTAAAAATGCTATATTTTACCTCGTTAATACAATAGGGCTTTCATGATATGATCTTTACCAGATATTTTCATCTTCATATTAAATTCTAGTCGTGAATATTTTTAACTTATCTAGGGTGGTACATCGCAACGTGACGCTTATAAGAAGATTATTTGCAAACTGCTACTCCTGATTTGTTGAAAAATGCTTTATTGCCTTTTTTTTTTTATATTATTATTCTATTTTTTTTGTTTATTTTTTTTTAATATATATATATATATACATATTTTTTTTTATTTTTTTTATTTTTTTTTTTTTTTTTATTTTTTTTTTTTTTAATTACTTTTAAAAAAAAAATGTTTGTGTTAGCGCGGTGTTAGCAGGAAGCATTGCTATGATTTCTAGTTGTGCCTGTTGCGTATTTTTCCAGTTCGTTGATTTTTGATGGAGTTATGGCCCCCTTGACATTTTTAGCTAGACTGATCAGAGATCAGCAGAGCTTATGCCGTGGTGCGGCGTCCATCTGTCCGTCCGTCTGTCTGCCCGTAAACTTTTATTTGTAGCGACTACTCCTCTGAAACTACTGGATGGATATTCATGAAACTTTACAGAAATGTTGCCCATGAAGTCTAGTTGATCCTAGCAAAAATTCATGTTGATGTGACATCCAAGATGGCCGCCAAAGCTAAAAATAAATTTTTAAAATACAAGTTTGTAGCGACTACTTCTTGAAAACTCTAAGTGATATTGATATGGGACTTTTTCTAAAATGATCAGCATGACATGATGTTGGTCCTTGTCAAAAATCGTTTTGATTCGAAGTTAAACATGGCTGCCAGCCGCCATCTTTGTTTACATAGAGTTATATAATGAAAACTTGTAGCGACTACTCCTCTGAAACTACTTGACGGATTTTCATGAAACCTCACAGGAATGTTGCTCTTGATGTCTAATTGATCCTAGCAAACTTTCAGGTCGGCCGGAAATTCAAGATGGCCGCCATGGCTAAAAATAAATTTTCAAAATACAAGTTTGTAGCGACTACTTCTTAAAAACTATAAGTGATATTGATATGGGACTTTTTCTAAAATGATCAGCATGACATGATGTTGGTCCTTGTGAAAAATCGTTTTGATTCGACGTTAAACATGGCTGCCAGCGGCCATCTTTGTTTACATAGAATTATATAGTAAAAACTTGTAGCGACTACTTCTCTGAAACTACTTGGCGGATTTTCATGAAACTTCACAGGAATGTTGCTCTTAATGTCTTATTGATCCTAGCAAAATTTCAGGTCGGCCGGTAATTCAAGATGGCCGCCACAGCTAAAAATAGATTTTCAAAATACAAGTTTGTAGCGACTACTTCTTGAAAACTCTAAGTGATATTGATATGGGACTTTTTCTAAAATGATCAGCATGACATGATGTTGGTCCTTGTCAAAAATCGTTTTGATTCGAAGTTAAACATGGCTGCCAGCCGCCATCTTTGTTTACATAGAGTTATATAATGAAAACTTGTAGCGACTACTCCTCTGAAACTACTTGACGGATTTTCATGAAACCTCACAGGAATGTTGCTCTTGATGTCTAATTGATCCTAGCAAACTTTCAGGTCGGCCGGAAATTCAAGATGGCCGCCATGGCTAAAAATAAATTTTCAAAATACAAGTTTGTAGCGACTACTTCTTAAAAACTATAAGTGATATTGATATGGGACTTTTTCTAAAATGATCAGCATGACATGATGTTGGTCCTTGTGAAAAATCGTTTTGATTCGACGTTAAACATGGCTGCCAGCGGCCATCTTTGTTTACATAGAATTATATAGTAAAAACTTGTAGCGACTACTTCTCTGAAACTACTTGGCGGATTTTCATGAAATTTCACAGGAATGTTGCTCTTAATGTCTTATTGATCCTAGCAAAATTTCAGGTCGGCCGGTAATTCAAGATGGCCGCCACAGCTAAAAATAGATTTTCAAAATACAAGTTTGTAGCGACTACTTCTTGAAAACTATAAGTGATAATGATATGGACTTTTTCTAAAATGATCAGCATGACATGATGTTGGTCCTTGTCAAAAATCGTTTTGATTTGACGTTAAACATGGCTGCCAGCGGCCATCTTTGTTTACATAGAATTATATAGTAAAAACTTGTAGCGACTACTCCTCTGAAACTACTTAATGGATTTTCATGAAACTGTACAGGAATGTTGCTCTTGATGTCTAATTGATCCTAGCAAAATTTCATGTCGGCCGGAAATTCAAGATGGCCGCCATGGCTAAAAATAGATTTTCAAAATTCAAGTTTGTAGCGACTACTTCTTGAAAACTATAAGTGATATTGATATGGGACTTTTTCTAAAATGATCAGTATGACATGATGTTGATCCTTGTCAAAAATTATTTTGATTTGACATTAAACATGGCCGCCAGTGGCCATCTTTGTTTACATAGTTATATAATGAAAACTTGTAGCGACTACCCCTATGAAACTACTCGATGGATTTTCATGAAACTTCACAGGAATGTCGACCTAGCTATCAAAAATCTATCAGTAGAGCTTCAAGGTCATTGACCTCTTTGTTACTTTTAAAAATTTTGTCGGCGCTACTCCTCCTAAACGCCTTGCTGGATTTCGACGAAACTTGGCATGAATCATCAGTAAGCTGTGCATATCAAGCTTTTGTTACAGTTCGTTGATTTGTGACGGAGTTATGGCCCTTTGACATATTTACTTTAAATTTCTTGTCGGCTCTACTCCTACTAAACGGATTGTTGGATTTCTACAAAACTTGGCAGGAAGCCTCAGTATGATGTCTAGTTGTGCAAAGTGCGGTATATCAATGAAATCTTGGACAAGTTTGAAAACCAGATAGATATTTTAGTAACGACAGATTTATGGCCCTTGATTTGTTGAAAAATGCTATATTGTATTTTCCTTTGTTAAATCTGTAGTTACTTCATTTTTTATCTTTTGTTTAGAATATTAATATAATCACCCCCCCCCCCCCCCCCCCCCCCCCCCATAACATTTTATTCATAGAAGAAAGTGGGACAAATTAAAAAATATGCCAGACTAGACACAGCAGACTTATTGGCCCATTATTACCAGGTGAGCGATCTAAGGCCATCCTACCCATGTTGTTTTTGCAATGTTTTAAAAGAAGTACTGATGGCAATTTTGTGTCGACAACCCTTGATATAAGAGCTGTTTTAGCCAGTAGAGCTTCCACAGGCCCTCTTGGGCCTCTCGTTTTTAATAGAATGGCATTTTGTTTTTAAACA
>JAWPHD010016767.1:0-48144 GCA_037043455.1 Cyrtodaria siliqua
CGTTAAATGACCGAATTTGCCAATACTGTAATACAATGTCTGTTAAAGATGAAACTCACTTTTTAGTTGAATGTGATTTTTATAGCGACATACGTTTTCATCTTTTTAATTCTGCATATAACTTAGATCAATTTTTTTTAGATTTTAACCCCATTGAAAAATTATTGTTTTTAATGAACGCATATTCTTTTCAATTTGGTATAGCCAATTGTCTTCTTCAGATGCTACGCAGAACATACACATATATAAACCGATATCTTCAGCTATATTCATGAAACTTGTGATAGAGATTATATCAATAATCTTCAAAAGAACATTTTCGTAACTTGTATTATTTTTATTTATTTATCTATTTTTTATTATATTTATCTGTAGTTACTTAGTCTTATTAATTGTTATTATCTATTGTATACTTAATTGATGTATGATCATTCTAAAAGTGAAAACTATGTGTACATAATGTTGTCTCAGTGTCTCATAAGTCGTGTATACGGCTGGATATAAAAACATTTAAATTGTACTGTGATGTATGTATATATGTAATTTTATATGAACAATAAAATTGTAATTGTATTGTATAAGTTTGCAAATATGTTGTTTTGTTTTTTTTTTAAAGTAGTCAATTTGATGTTTTCCAGTAATATTTTCTAACCCATCAATCGTTGATATATATTTTTTTTAAATTGAAACGAGTTATATGCTTAGATATATTTTTTTTAATTGTTTCATTTATTTCTCGACTTATTTTCAAAAGTAATGTGTTTTATTTACCACTAACAATTCTCGTCCAAAGATATATAATTTATAACATATGTTATGTTATATAATTTATGTACGTATTATAAAACGTGCAATAGGGACAAAAGTCAAAATGTAACCATCACATAGGGTTAACTTGTTCAGTTTGGCACTTCTAGGAATACAATGAAATTATGTAAATATTGGTGCAATAAACGCTATTAAAAAACTCACAGTTATAGGACAATACTACATAGACATTTCATTCATTTTAAATTTAGAAGTTTAACGCAAGTGATTCTACCAACCCCACACCCACACACACCCACACCCACACCCACCCCCAAACCACTGATATGTAATATTATTTTGACATCACATTCATACATATTGATTTCAAATATTGTACACCTACCTGTTATAAGGTCGGGTAGTTCTTCCTAACATACCATACCATACACATTATCTGTTTACCACCAAGTTAAGTTTGTACAAAAAACATAGTGCACGAGTTTACTGAAATTTCAACTTGTAAGTGAGAAAGTGTCGATTCTTCCGGATAGTGGAACGTATACAGTACTGGTTCTACCCGGGGAAAATGGGGTGGTCTGCCTCTATCACAAAAAAATCGACCGTCATATATGGCCTAAAATGTTCCAAAAGTGACGTAAAACACCATTCAATCCAATCCAACTTCGCTGCAAATTTCATAACTTTTCTCTAGATTGTACAGAATTACTATACCTGTAAAGCATTTAGGCTTTGCTCAATAAAGTTGTTCATTAAGACCATACGCATAAATAGCGCAAAATAAAACATGAATTACGGTTGACTGAAAAGAAAACATACAGCGATTTTAAATCTAAAATCTTACTGTGAACGAAAGTTTAATTGAATTGTTTAACGGATCCCCAACACTTTGTTCATGACTGTTCGAGCCGACGAAGAGAGAGGGGAACGATACTATAAGAATCTTTCATGGGTATCCGGTGAAGATAGGAAATTCCAATCCGAGGTATAAGTGTTTTTATCGGAACCGAGGTTCAGATTAAAACACATACCGAGGGTTGGAATTTCCAATCTGAACCAAATACCCATGATAGATTCTTTTTCTTGCATATCAGAGACATGTTGTGCGTCGACGCCGCCAGCTATTAACATTTTGCATGTTTTCTTGCATACCGGATGTTGGCGCGCGTGAATTCTATCTCGACCTTGGGGTGAGATGGAAATATCTAGCCCCGGTAAAGTGGCGGATATCCTTGTCCGGTATGCAAGAAATAGGAATCCGTGAAACG
This sequence comes from Cyrtodaria siliqua, assembly GCA_037043455.1. NCBI lineage: Eukaryota > Metazoa > Mollusca > Bivalvia > Adapedonta > Hiatellidae > Cyrtodaria > Cyrtodaria siliqua. Next base: position 2,037 of record JAWPHD010016767.1, read on the forward strand.
TGGCCTACTAGACTCATCATGAATCTTTAATGTTATAACATGTTTAAATCAGTATATGAAGTTGAAAAATATATATGTTCAGTTAGTTATGTTAATCATAGAAAAGCATTAACACGTCTAAGATGTTCTGCACACAAATTAGCTATAGAAGAAAGTAGATTTCGTAATATAGATCGTTATTTAAGAGTGTGTGTCCATTGTAATATGAATGTTGTTGAAAATGAGTATCATTTTCTAATGATTTGTCCAAAATATAGAAACTTACGTAAAGAATGTTTGCCTAAATATTATTGCTCCTTTCCAACAAAACAAAAATTCATTTCACTTATGAAATCTGATCAATCGGGTTTGTTAAAAAGATTAGCTAAGTATGTGTTTTTAGCAAATGAATTAAGAAATAAAGTTGATTTATACAAAATAATGAATCACACCTGAAAATATATACTATATAAGTTGAGGTTGAACTATTTTACATAAAAACTACTTGTTTGATTTCATTTTGCATTGTATGTCTATAATGTAGTAAACATTTAATTAATAACTATAAATTCTTTTTTTTTGATGTAGTGTAAAGAGTGAATGTATATATGTATTATGTTTCTTCTCTGTATGTTTGTGTAACCCGCCTAGTTCAAGGCAATAAACATGTATATGTTATGCCAATAAACTATTTGAACTTTTGAACTTTTTAATGTGTTCGGAGGTACGACTCCACTTCACGGGTCTGATTTACATTCCCATTCAGGGAAAATTTACATTCCCATTCAGGGAAAGTGTTTTAACGTAAGGACTCCCCGAAGAAACCCAGTGTGAAGAAAACTGAATTTTGTTTGTAGTTTCCGTTTAGACTGCAGAAAGAAGACAAACGTATTAAAATATATTATTATGCATTGTAAACACTCCATGTAAAATCCCCATACCCTGCAGGGTTGATAGGGCCTCGGTCGACATTACATTCTCGGGTTGATAATATCCACTGGCACCCTTAAGAGGATGTGATATTTCCATATTACCACTGGATCTGTAATGAAATCGAGGGTGTTACGTGGCTAATGACCGTAAAAAAATGATCATATATGCACTCAATGAGAAAAATGATCATATATATGGGATCCATGAGAAAAATTATATGTATCGGATCATTATAAAAACTTTGATTTCCAAAAGCCATATCGTTTAAACCTATTAAAAGTATCTATCAGACGGTACAAATAACATATTCTAAACGACAATAATGCAACGCCCTCCACAAAGCACTGTTGTGTAGTCATGTTGCTTTACTCGTGTAAACAAACACACTGGATGCATTTACTGCGTGATGATTAAAAATATATACCCTATATAACACATATTTCAAACATAACGAAATATAAAAAGGCAAACAGTTAATAAATTAGAAAAAAATCTGTATCCTATTTTGACAAATGGTATGTATAAACGCTCAAACCCAACAAACCTATATGTCATATAAGCGTGTTTTTTTCAATACCTGTTGTTCGTAAACCTGAGTGGCATATCAAATGTACTTCAGAAGAAGCTTTGAAAAAAATTGTAATGTAATATATAAATAAATGTCATAAAGTGAGAATATATTGATTAAATAGTAGTACTTATGCTTTGTTAAATCAAAAGTTCATGGTGACTTAAATATAGATATCCTCGATGAAAACAAATTCCATTTTGATTCAATCGCCTGAATACATTATCAAAAAAAGAGATAAAACGACAGCTATCAACTTTCAATAAAACCAAATTGCATAAAACGGTTTATCGATTAGATTTCCGTATTTACTCTACTTCGTCAATATAAGCGATGCAATTGAATGGAACAAATGGCTTGTATATAGCGTTGATTAGGTGTGATTTGATGTACAACACATTAACTACAGACAAGCATATCTTTGCCGATTCACGAGTATGCGTTTTTGTGGTAGATTCAATATATCACTTCAATCAACGTTATCTTATTTTTAAAATGTATAGCATTGAATTATATGTTATAAACATACTTCACTAAAACCTGTCTGCTGCTTGTCTCTCTTGTTAGTGTTTGTTGCTTTCAAGAGTCCCCTTTTCAGTAACGTAAGGAGCAAATTACGCTCGATGGGAAAGCTTATAGTAGCACGATTTTATAACGGATATTTCGACAATAAAATATGTTTAAAATCATTTTTTACTGAAAGAATGCGACAACAAGAATGCGATAACCTGTTTAACTATTACCTATTAAAAGTTTTAATTTTACAATATGCAAGTTTTTAAAGCCGAAATTAAGGTTTTATTTCATACCCCAGCCAACCCCGTTTTCGCTAATTGGTGAAGGGGTTGGTTGGGGAATGAAAGTTAACGGTTTATCGATTGATGTTTCAATTGAAAAGATTTCCTTATTTGCTCTACTCCGTAAATATAAGCGATGCAATTGCATGTAACAAACCCATCATTGTAATGGCTTTTATAGCCTTGATTAGGTGTGTTTGAATGGGTAAGATATTAGCAATCATCTGGGGGCAAAAGTTGCTCTTATCAGGTATCGAGATACTTGGAGGTTTCAATTAAGTTAAGTGCTGAGAGGTTTATTGGAGTGATAGCCCGTATTTATAAATTTGTAAACTTGTAGGTGTTGAAAGCTGATGATTGGAATTTCGCGTGACTAAAGAACGATTGATATAGAATGATAATGCAATCCGAAAATCAGATGCTTATGACTTTAGCAAGTCATAGCTTATTCAGGATAAACTGGAATGAATAATTTTGTAACTTTTGCACGCCCGGGGATTATATAATCCAACAAATGCCAAGAAACATTAGCTCGTGGATAGAAACTAAATTAAATATAATCAATTGTGCTACTTTTGCTAAATCTCAAACTGTGTCAAATGCATCATCTTTATATGAAATGTGAACTTGTTAATGTGGAATGATTGTTTTAAAAAAATGCAGTTTTCCTGCAATATTCAGGTTTATATTACTGTCATAACATGTCCTGATATTCGTGGTGAACGTAGTCTGTAAAACATAATAACAAGCGCGACAATCAATCAATGCGGGGATTATTATAGAAAATACTGCTATATCGGGCAGATATTATTACACCACACAAGGATTGATAAATTCGGAAATGCATTTTGAAAAGCAATGTTAACTACACTTCAGACTTTCATCTTGTACTGTTTGACGTTTTACAAAAAAATCTTTTCCTTATTATTACATTTGCCATTCTAGTTTATGGTACTATGTTAAATTATAGATGATAATTGTGAAATTATATATGAAAGGACTTATACATGTTGTTAAACTGATGGAATGTTTAAAAGGAGACTATATCGAACAAACACATTGAATTTCATTGTTTTAGGAATCTAGCTGTCGATAGAAACATTTAAAAAAACATGTTAAATTAAAAAAAGGAAAAAAGAACGATAGTTTTTAAATACCGAGTATAGCCTGAAAATACAAACTAACTTCATTGATTTTACAAACTGAATTAGAAGCCGATTAAACATGGATACTTTACTCTGGGATACAAAGACATACGCGGGACAATACGCTTCCAGGCGGTTCTTAGCAAAGGTATAGCATACATTTTTCTAAATGTCGTTTTTTTGTTGTTGTTTTTTAAAACATATTATCTACCATATGCATTATTTAATAATGTTTAGTCACCGGTATTATCGTGAAAATGTATTTTCGTACCTCAAAGAACCCATTTTCCTTGGATGCTTTCTTTAATTCTGAAATGTGTGTAGATTTCATTCAGGAACATGATATTATGACTGCTTCCTCATATTTTGAAATGTGCATCGATGTCACACAGAAGCATGGTGGTATGATTGCTTTATAATTGCTTTATTGAATTCTCTGAAATGCGTATCTTTGTCACTCAGGAGCATGATGTTATGACTGCTTCCTTGCATTTTCAAATATGATTCGATGTTACTCAGGAACATGGTTGTATGACTGGTTCCTTTAATTCTGAAATGTGTGTAGATTTCATTCAGGACCATGATATTATGACTGCTTCCTCAAACTGTGAAATGTGCATCGATGTCACTCAGGAGCAGGGTGGTATGACTGCTTTCTTGAATTCTCTGAAATGTTTATCTATGTCGCTCAGGAACATGATATTATGACTGCTTCCTTGATTTCTGAAATGTATGTAGATTTCATTCAGGAACATAATATTATGACTGCTTCCTCAAATTTTGAATGATCATAGATGTCACACATGAACATGGTGGTATGGCGACCTTCTTAAATTCTGAAATGTGTGCCTATGTCTGATTGTATGACTCTTCTTTGAATTCTGAAATGTACCTCGATGTCACTCAGGAGCATGATACTATGACTGCTTGAAATGGGTATGGATGTCTCTTAAATAGGGTTACGATATGTGGAAATTGGCAGATTGAAAAAGAAAAAGTGTGTAAATATAAATGTTTGTAAATATAAATATTGAAGAACGACAATGGACATGCGCTCACATTCCATTCTTGGTAATTATATACATCCGAGCCTAATATACAATTTCCCAAGCAGGAAATGTGAGCCCATGTCCCCTGGCAAGATTCCAAACAAATGTCGCATTATATATTGGTACCGAAGTTAGAAAGAGTCATGTCGTATTGCATACTGATGCCAAAGTTATTAATTGTCATGTCGTATTATATGCTGATACCCAAGGTAGTAGAAGACATGTATCATTATATACTGGTACCCAAGGTAGTAGAAGACATGTAGCATTATATACTGGTATCCAAGGTAGTATAAGACATGTAGCATTATATACTGGTACCCAAGGTAGTAGAAGACATGTAGCATTATAAACTGGTACCCAAGGTAGTAGAAGACATGTAGCATTATATACTGGTACCAAAGGTAATAGAAGACATGTAGCATTATATACTGGTACCGAAGTAAGTAAGTCATGTCGTATTATATACTGGTACCCAAGGTAGTAGAAGACATGTAGCATTATATACTGGTAAACAAGGTAGTAGAAGACATGTAGCATTATATACTGGTACCGAAGTAAGTAAGTCATGTCGTATTATATACTGGTACCCAAGGTAATAGAAGACATGTAGCATTATATACTGGTACCGAAGTAAGTAAGTCATGTCGTATTATATACTGGTACACAAGGTAGCAGAAGACATGTAGCATTATATACTGGTACCCAAGGTAGTAGAAGACATGTAGCATTATATACTGGTACCCAAGGTAGTAGAAGACATGTAGCATTATATACTGGTACCCAAGGTAGTAGAAGACATGTAGCATTATATACTGATACCCAAGGTAGTAGAAGACATGTAGCATTATATACTGGTACCGAAGGTAGCAGTAGACATGTAGAATTATACACTGGTACCGAAGTAAGTAAGTCATGTCGCATTTCATACTGATACCAAAGGTAGTAGTAATATACTGGTACCGAAGTAAGTAAGTCATGTCGTATTATATACTGGTACCCAAGGTAGTAGAAGACATGTAGCATTATATACTGGTACCAAAGGTAGTAGAAGACATGTAGCATTATATACTGGTACCGAAGTAAGTAAGTCATGTCGTATTATATACTGGTACCCAAGGTAGTAGAAGACATGTAGCATTATATACTGGTACCCAAGGTAGTAGAAGACATGTAGCATTATATACTGGTACCGAAGTAAGTAAGTCATGTCGTATTATATACTGGTACCCAAGGTAATAGAAGACATGTAGCATTATATACTGGTACCGAAGTAAGTAAGTCATGTCGTATTATATACTGGTACCCAAGGTAGTAGAAGACATGTAGCATTATATACTGGTACCCAAGGTAGTAGAAGACATGTAGCATTATATACTGGTACCCAAGGTAGTAGAAGACATGTAGCATTATATACTGGTACCCAAGGTAGTAGAAGACATGTAGCATTATATACTGATACCCAAGGTAGTAGAAGACATGTAGCATTATATACTGGTACCGAAGGTAGCAGTAGACATGTAGAATTATACACTGGTACCGAAGTAAGTAAGTCATGTCGCATTTCATACTGATACCAAAGGTAGTAGTAATATACTGGTACCGAAGTTAGTAAGTCATGTCGCATTTCATACTGATACCCAAGGTAGTAGTAGACATGTAGAATTATACACTGGTACCGAAGTAAGTAAGTCATGTCGCATTTCATACTGATACCCAAGGTAGTAGTAATATACTGGTACCGAAGTAAGTAAGTCATGTCGCATTTCATACTGATACCCAAGGTAATAGTAATATACTGGTACCGAAGTAAGTAAGTCATGTCGCATTTCATACTGATACCCATGGTAGTAGTAATATACTGGTATTGAAGTAAGTAAGTCATGTCGCATTTCATACTGATACCCAAGGTAGTAGTAATATACTGGTACCGAAGTAAGTAAGTCATGTCGCCTTTCATACTGATACCCAAGGTAGTAGTAATATACTGGTACCGAAGTAAGTAAGTCATGTCGCATTTCATACTGATACCCAAGGTAGTAGTAATATACTGGTACCGAAGTAAGTAAGTCATGTCGCATTTCATACTGATACCCATGGTAGTAGTAATATACTGGTATTGAAGTAAGTAATGCATGTCGCATTTCATACTGATACCCAAGGTAGTAGTAATATACTGGTACCGAAGTAAGTAAGTCATGTCGCATTTCAAACTGATACCCATGGTAGTAGTAATATACTGGTATTGAAGTAAGTAATGCATGTCGCATTTCATACTGATACCCAAGGTAGTAGTAATATACTGGTACCGAAGTAAGTAAGTCATGTCGTATTTCATACTGATACCATGGTAGTACTAGACATGTAGAATTATACACTGGTACCAAAGTAAGTCATGTCGTATTATATACTGGTACCCAAGGTAGTACTATAATTCTGGTACCGAAGTAAGCCATGTCGTAATATATACTTGTACCCAAGGAAGTTCTACACATGTAGAATTATATACTGGTACCGAAGTAAGTCATGTCGTAATATATACTGGTACCCAAGGTAGTTCTAGACATGTAGAATTATATACTGGTACCGAAGTAAGTCATGTCGCATTATATACTGGTACCCAAGGAAGTACTAGACATGTATAATTTTATACTGGTACCGAAGTAAGTCATGTTGCATTATATACTGGTACCCAAGGTAGTACTAGACATGTAGAATTATATACTGGTACCGAAGTAAGTCATGTCGTATTATATAGTGGTACCCAAGGAAGTACTAGACATGTATAATTTTATACTGGTACAGAAGTAAGTCATGTCGCATTATATACTGGTACCCAAGGTAGTACTAGACATGTATAATTATATACTGGTATCGAAGTAAGTCATGTCGCATTATATACTGGTACCCAAGGTAGTACTATGATTCTGGTTCCGAAGTAAGCCATGTCGCATTATATACTGGTACCCAAGGAAGTACTAAACATGTATAATTATATACTGGTACCGAAGTAAGTCATGTCACATTATATACTGGTACCCAAGGTAGTACTATAATTCTGGTTCCGAAGTAAGCCATGTCGCATTATATACTGGTACCCAAGGTAGTTCTAGACATGTAGAATTATATACTGGTACCGAAGTAAGTCATATCGCATTATATACTGGTACCCAAGGTAGTACTAGACATGTATAATTTTATACTGGTATCGAAGTAAGTCATGTCGCATTATATACTGGTACCCAAGGGAGTTCTAGACATGTAGAATTATATACTGGTACCGAAGTAAGTCATGTCGCATTATATACTGGAACCCTAGGTAGTACTAGACATGTATAATTTTATACCAGTATCGAAGTAAGTCATGTCGCATTATATACTGGTACCCAAGGTAGTACTATAATTCTGGTACCGAAGTAAGCCATGTCGCATTATATAGTGGTACCCAAGGAAGTACTAGACATGTAGAATTATATACTGGTACCGAAGTTAGTCATGTCGTATTATATACTGGTACCCAAGGTAGAACTAGACATGTATAATTATATACTGGTATCGAAGTAAGTCATGTCGCATTATATACTGGTACCCAAGGTAGTACTATAATTCTGGTTCCGAAGTAAGCCATGTCGCATTATATACTGGTACCCAAGGAAGTACTAAACATGTATAATTATATACTGGTACCGAAGTAAGTCATGTCACATTATATACTGGTACCCAAGGTAGTACTATAATTCTGGTTCCGAAGTAAGCCATGTCGCATTATATACTGGTACCCAAGGTAGTTCTAGACATGTAGAATTATATACTGGTACCGAAGTAAGTCATATCGCATTATATACTGGTACCCAAGGTAGTACTAGACATGTATAATTTTATACTGGTACCGAAGTAAGTCATGTCGCATTATATACTGGTACCCTAGGTAGTACTAGACATGTATAATTTTATACTGGTATCGAAGTAAGTCATGTCGCATTATATACTGGTACCCAAGGTAGTACTATAATTCTGGTACCGAAGTAAGCCATGTCGCATTATATAGTGGTACCCAAGGGAGTTCTAGACATGTAGAATTATATACTGGTACCGAAGTAAGTCATGTCGCATTATATACTGGTACCCTAGGTAGTACTAGACATGTATAATTTTATACTGGTATCGAAGTAAGTCATGTCGCATAATATACTGGTACCCAAGGTAGTACTATAATTCTGGTACCGAAGTAAGCCATGTCGCATTATATAGTGGTACCCAAGGAAGTACTAGACATGTAGAATTATATACTGGTACCGAAGTAAGTCATATCGCGTTATATACTGGTACCCAAGGTAGTTCTAGACATGTAGAATTATATACTAGTACCGAAGTAAGTAAGTCATGTCATATTATATACTGGTACCCAAGGGAGTTCTAGACATGTAGAATTATATACTGGTACCGAAGTAAGTAAGTCATGTCATATTATATACTGGTACCCAAGGGAGTTCTAGACATGTAGAATTATATACTAGTACCGAAGTAAGTAAGTCCTGTCGTATTATATACTGGTACCCAAGGGAGTTCTAGACATGTAGAATTATATACTAGTACCGAAGTAAGTAAGTCATGTCGTATTATATACTGGTACCCAAGGGAGTTCTAGACATGTAGAATTATATACTAGTACCGAAGTAAGTAAGTCATGTCGTATTATATACTGGTACCCAAGGGAGTTCTAGACATGTAGAATTATATACTAGAAACGAAGTAAGTAAGTCCTGTCGTATTATATACTGTTACCAAAGTTAGTAAAAGTCATATACTGGTACCAGAGTAAGAAAGAGTCATTTCGCATCTGATATTTGGTATACAACGAACAAACCAGGTCCGAATGAAGAGTTTTTACATAATGACAACAGTATTACAGAAAAATACGCTTGTATATTATTCCTTTCATGTCAATCAAAGTGGACTTATTCAATAATAAAACGTACTTCAAACACATAATTACCTTCTCATTCACAAAAGCTTTGTTTTTCAAGGGGTGCCGTTTATTTGTGCATATTTAACATACACGTTAAATAAGCCATTAAAGAATTATATCAATATTTACATCTCGGACACATGAATAAGTGCCACTAAAACCCATAGCTCGAGAACTGATGTCGATAGCAATAGGTCAATTAATTTATTTAAACAAAACAGTTCCATGCAGTAGAGTAGATAGAAGTATTCTGTATGTATGTATGTATGTATGTATGTATGCATGGATGCATGGATTCATGTATGTATGTATGTATGTATGTAATGTATGTATGTATGTATGTATGTATGTATGTATGTATGTATGTATGTATGTATGTATGTATTTATGTATGTATGTATGTATTTATGTATGTATGTATGTATGTATGTATGTATGTATGTATGTATGTATGTATTTATGTATGTATGTATTTATGTATGTATGTATGTTTGTATGTATGTATGTATGTATTTATGTATGTATGTATGTATGTTTGTATGTATGTATGTATGTATTTATGTATGTATGTATGTATGTATGTATGTATGTATGTATGTATGTATGTTTGTATGTATGTATGTATGTATGTATGTATGTATGTATGTATGTATTGCGTAATTCAAAACTGTCAAGGTGCAGTGAAAGTCAATAGTGAGATTTTTTCCGAGGGGCGGTTGTCCGTGATAAGGCGGTTAGGGCGTGGGGTTCGGTAGGTGTAAAGCCCTCCCCTCACCCACCCGTGAAGCCCGATATTGCTTATGGTTGAATTTCCTTAATATTCGCTTAGATGTATACTCGTTCTACTGCTTATGTATTTTAACTGAATTCATTTATAGCATATGGTCATTATTAATAATTTATTGTAACGACATTTTAAATTAGAAAGTCGTGACTGTTGATTTTATGAGAATATTTGCATTTTTGGGTGGAGAAATAGCAGAGATGAACTACATGACGATCTTCTTCCGTTTTGTAGACAGAGGCACCTGCAAACTTATTAGTTATTTGCTTCATTTTTATTGGAGACCTTGAATTTAAAGTTTCTCCATCCATGTTTATACTTTTCGAGTAGGAATAAAAAACACTATACTGCCTCTCTGTGCATGTCTCGTTTCTCAGTCTCAAACACATTTTGTTTATAAGTGACATATCACGAGTATGTGCCTGTGACATTCGTCAATATTCGGAAGCGATACGGGTTAAACTATAATAAAGTGTATCGATGTTGTGGTTAAATATCATGAATATACAATAAATTTAATAAAATAAAAATCGCCGACAAAAAAGATTTAGTCAAATTTCAGGATGGCGGGAAATATACAATACTTGTTCTAACCAAGAAAAAGTGGGTAGTCTGCCTCCACCACGAAAAAAATGACCGCCAGATATAGCCTAAACAGTGCTGAAAATGACGCAAAACACTATTTAACGTTTACTTTTGCTACTTTTTTTGTAAGCAATATCGAACCACGCTGTATTTACGGTGGCCGTTAGTCAGATTCCGGACAGTCATTAACCGCAGTGAATAGAATATTTGATTTAATTTAACAATGTGTTTCATGAAAGTGTGAACAATACATTCAAAGTGGTTATAAATAGTAGGAAATCTAAAAACAGGAAACATATCAAAATGGAACATATGACTATAATTACACCATTGAACCCAGAAGCTTTAAATTGCACGGCATTGCATTTGTTTAATGTATTCTATACTAAATACTATTTGATTTGAATGTACATTACTCTAGTGCTATCATAATAAAATAATCGTCATTTTTTTTTAATAAATGTGTTCCGACATGATATCGCATAGAAGAATGCGAACAAAGGCATGTGCAAATAAACAGGAATATCGACTCTGTCAATGTAAGACGATGCCTATGGCGATTTTTTATCTCCCAGATCCGTTGTCTGATCCCTCTATCTAACGAATGTTAATATTGTGTTGCAATTTGTCAATACTGAACTACATGTTTTTGATAAAGATATTGACCCCCGGATTAGTTTGAGTGTTCAAAAATGATTAACGATTTCTAGATTAGTTGTATGTCCAAATATGATTAACGAGTTTCTGATTAGTTTCAATGTCCAAATCCAACATGATTAATTACCGGTTTCACTGTCTCTTTAATTTGATATGTTGTGTCAACCATCTGGAAATATGACCATTATGTCATGCAAACCAAATTTTTTTTATTCTGCAAATAATAGTTATCAAACCCATAAGGTCATAATAAAAATTATGTTTGTTTGCCCCAACTCGACCGGTCCAAAATCCGACTCCAAACCTTTTCTTCAGTAAAATATATAATAATGATTATATTTTGTTTAGTCGTATTCTTTCGGAGCCGCATTCTATACGATCCTTCCTTGTGGAAAAAAAAAAGAAAGAATTTTCCGACCTACCTATCTACCTATTTACCCTACCTAAAATCTAAGGTCGGGTTTGAGGAAAATGAGATATTTTTTAAGTATGGCCGAAGGAATAAGGCTTATTAAATTATAAGGTAAGGATAAGGTAAACTCTTCAGAAGCCCTTACTCAGCCACGCAGAAATATTACCAAATCCGCTTTTCCCAAATAATACAAAATATATTCTGATTTTCTTTCGAATGTCTTCTTTAAGAGATCTGTCGGACATTTCTGATACAAATCTGCTAGAGTTAAATTAGACCTATAAGAGAAGGTGAGAGCGGCATTCAAAATGATCAAAGGGGATATAGATTCTCAGTTTTGAAACCTGAAAAGGAAGTTACAGACATCGTTACTGTAAACTCTCACATTTTATTTAGTTTATTAAATTAAAATCTTCCTATATACCATTATAACTTATTTTAAAGTATATTTTAAAAAAACATATACCTTGTCATTTAATAAGTGAAACATTGCAAAATCTTAAAATAACTTTTTTTCATAAGCGTGTGATTAAAATAAACGTTCAACTGCTACTGAAGATTATGCGTGTGATTAAAATAAACGTTCATCTGCTACTGAAGATTATGCGTGTGATTAAAATAAACGTTCATCTGCTACTGAAGAGTATGCGTGTAATTAAAATAAACGTTCATCTGCTACTGAAGATTATGCATCTGCTACTTAAGATTATGCGTGTGATTAAAATAAACGTTCATCTGCTACTGAAGATTATGCGTGTGATTAAAATAAACGTTCATCTGCTACTGAAGATTATGTCGACTCGTAGGTGAGAAAGTGTCGATTTATGTTTATATAGGACATTAAGAATACAAGACTCGTTTATATGTAATGTTCTATATTCGTATAAAAATTATATATGTTTTCGTAATTAAAAACAAAAAGCACAGATAAGTTCGATTTCGTACTTTGAGCAATAACAATAATCATTTTAATTTCCTGGCTAACATCCACTCTTTAAGAGGCCTTGAAAATCCAGAAAAAAAACAGGCAAATCATGTGTCGATTTATTTGCATTACATGTCAAACAACGATATTTCAATATTCACCACAAATTAAACATTAGAGAAAAACAATCCAATTTATTCATTGAGATAGAAAGGCAAGACAGAAACTCTAGGCAAAATAAAACGTTTAGCCACAATCAAAAGTTTCAAACGAAATACTCTAGTAAAAGAGAGTCAATTACACTCGAAATTGTTTGCTTCAAGTAGAATTTGAATTGTTTTACACTAACATTACATGCTTCCCTTAATAGATTTTTTCAAAACGTTCGTGTTTTATGTATGACTTTTAACATTTAAGTTCATTTAAAGAAAAACGAATGCATGTAAGACACCTCGGTATCTGGATGACATATTGAACATTGGCAATCCTTTCTTTTCTACTATGGTTAATACTATCTATCCTAAGGAACTTCATCTCAACAATGCTAACATTTCTGATACTGTCGCTTCTTTTCTTGATTTACATAGCTCTATTGAAAATGGCGAAATGATTAGTAAAATCTATGACAATGTGAGATGATTTTAATTTTGATATTACTTAGGTGCGGATGTTCCTCGAGCTACTTCTAACGGGGTCTATGTTTCTCAACTTATTCTTTTTTACTAACTTAAAAAATACTCCAGCAGGGCTACTGTTACCATAAAACAAACCTTTGCAAATTTGTATTATCGTAACCGTCATCTACTTATAAAAGTAATTTAAGAACTATTCTGCAACAAGGACAATCACAACCTGACTTCTATGGTGATGTGTGATTTACAAACGTCGTAAGCTCCTTGGTCATAATCACTTTCAATGCAATCTTTATCAAACTTGTTAAAAAGTTTATCAAAAGAGGTTACGACCCTATCATTTTGCAACGCACTTCATGTTTAGTGGTTGACCCATTTATAGTTCGCCACTATACTCTCCTCTTTGATTGTGCGATGTCCGGACAGATGGTGGACCCTATGAGGACGTCTACCTAATTCCTCATAGGACGGTAGCGTTTGAGGATTGTCTTAAATATTGTCTTGTCGTATCCTTAACGGGTTGTTCTCTTGTTGTTCTGGCTGCTGCCAAGTCACTGAGTACTTGCTTTTTGGCTTTCTAGGCTTTTGTTTTTTTATATTATCTATACATGATAATTTATTTGTTTTACTTATACTGCCTGTTAATGCAGTGTGTGTTAGAAAATATAACCTGGCGGGAAGATCTTTATTTACACTGTCCCATTTTATAGGGATGACAATAAAGTCAGAGTGAGGTTTGATGCACTATAGAACCTAGTTTAAACCCCCAGCGCATCATTTGCCACTGACCGTTCCAAGGCGGTAGCCCTATTGTCAAACCTTTTATGTTTGTGATTGTTTGCCTTTTATTTATCTTTTGTTTGTTTCTGTGCGTGTTTTTGGTTGACTGTGGTCCTTGAATGCTGCATTTACTGTTCGACTTTTATATATCCACTTTTACTACGAAACATGAATGAAAAGAGAAATATGGAAATCGTCGAAGACGATAAATATAAACATATTGCAGTCTCGAGACTGTTCATGAACGGTAGTGAAAAGTGCTTGTTACCGTTCACGCCCTCTAGCCCCGAGTTGAACAGAACTCAAATTAGGAACATTAATTACTCGTAACTGTCGGGTAGGAAGGACCCTGGGGACCAAATCTAAGTTCACCTCATAAGATATGTTTTTACCTTTGATACGGAATGCGCATTTTATTGCCAATAAGTGAGAATAAATTTGCGCCCGGAAGATAGGAATACGTGTATTCGACAATCTCTGGATCACATTAATTGAACACAAACAAAGCGCAACAGTCCTTAAGAGAAAATGTTTAATGCTGTAACGGTAATCATCTGTGATACATATACTACTAAGTAAAAAATAAAAGCCTATGTCAAATGATCCTTTTGGGGTACTGCTTCAGCTATTTGTGAGTCTGATGGCACGGCTGGTATAATAGGTTCAGGACCAATCACATTAAGTTTGTCACTATATTTTATTTTATTGTTGTAAATGTAATTTAATTTCATATAATCTCTTATAACTCTTTTAGAATGGCATAGTTAAAATCATGTGTAATGTTTTATTGTATATACTACCGTACTATAACGCGACTTAACAAACTATGTAACTACGTAATTATGGTAAACTATAATGTCTGACAATTTGCAAATATTAATTCTATAAAAGAAAAAGTATGAAGCATTATGTGTCCTTAATAATTTTTGTGCGGAACCAATGCGTATTTATTTCGTAACAGTTTCATTACTGTTGTTTTTCATAATGAATAACGTAATTTTTCTCTATCAAAAACTATCGGCGATAAATAAATGTAACTAATCCTTAATCCGCTACATATATATAATAAACTGTTCTTTCTTTAAATTAAGACCATTCCATTTATGTGACAAAGGGGTGTTTTGGGGGAAATGACTGATCAGCAGCCGGACATTGTAAACCCTGATCAGCCTGCGACGCAAAGGCTATTGTAGTCGTGCTTAACGGGTTAAGGGTTAATGGTGGTTGTTATTTTGTCAATAAGTTCACCTAAATAAGTTTTAATTAGTTCATCTAAGACAATCAGTTTATGTGAGTAACATATGTTTAAATAGACGTTTATAGATTATGCTTTGGGACTAAGCTACAAATAAAATAATAAATGAAAAAAAACAGGCATTTTACCAATACTAGTTATTGTACTAATTCGAATAGAACAATTTGATGTATGTCGTTATTCAAGCAAATACTCTGCTTTTGTAAGATCTTACATTTGATATCGCAGGTTCAAAAAGTTCCGGTTTTGAAACCAAAGACTAAATTGTATTAATTAAAACTTAACAACTTAAACCGTAATTGCTTTCACTAAATGATTTCCTTTCAAACATGAACGCTTATGATTGATAGAGGATTAAATAAAACACAATTTTACCAAGGTACATAACAATATATAGGATTATTATACTAATTTAAGCTGAGTATATTGCACCATTTTGTCTTCTGGTGTTTCCTTTCAGCAAGAGTCATGCATATGTTAATACATGACAATATATGATTCATATAAATAGTATTTATTTCAAATTCTGCACTCGTGTTTAGTCTAATTGTAACATAATCATTAATCTACACGTATTGCTTTATGTATATAGTCTTGATCCATTATATATATATACGTTAACGTTTGCTAATGTTAAATTTTGAATTTGAATTATATGTTACAACTATATGTATATGCTCTCCTGTACATTGGAGGAATTAAGCATCTATCTATGATGTTGTTAGTTTTATTTACATAAAAGTTTTAAGGGACACACGGAAATCGTGCGTTTCATATTAAGCATTAAAAATAGCACCTCGATTTACTGGTATCAATCCTGTATCATCTTGACTTTCTTATTTTACTATAATAGTAAACTTATAATTGGTGCAATATAATCAACAATTCGTAATAGTTATGAAACACAGTTTGCTTTATACCATTCTTAAAATTATTATTAATCGTTGTACAATGCAACTTATGTAGAAAAACTAACGGGACGCTTTGAGTTTGATTTCGATGAGTCCCTTTTAAATGTCCACCATAGTTCATACAATGGGTAGACTATCTCGTATTTGTCGGAAGGAATATTGCTTTTTAAAGGTACTAAATGGCTGGAACTGTATAAAAGGGTGTATTATTATTTCCTGCCGACGTTATTTCTACAATTGCATTCGTTCGATACAGGTGGCCTTAATTGTATATTATTGCAAACAAACAAAAACAAACTCGAAGAAAAAGGTTCAATGCCCTTATACACGTTTATTCGTATTAAACAATGGGGTGGCGGGGATCATTGGATAGACACTTTCGCTTAGATTTGTCCTTCGGATGGAAACGTTAAGAGTTTATCCTGCGAGGGCGTAAAAGAACAACAGGAATCTAAAACTTAGCCTCGGTCACCCGGCCCGCTTCTGATTTCTTCGTTACGCTATGCTACACGGATCCAGAACTAGACATATGCATGATACGGTCTAGCTGGCCGAGACTATCTGAAACTGTGCTTGTTACTGTTAGTCATCCTCAAGCAGAATGACGTTTCACCCAGTCTGTTTTTTTGCCAGACTAATATAATTTGATTTTCAGAATATGGATACAATAAGCAAACTCAGATTTTTCAACATTAAAATACGTGAATTTGATTTGTAATCTTTGAATTTAGACTACAATGGCATGTTTCGTTTATTCCAGAACATGGAATCGAGTAACAAGTATCGGTTACGGGCACTGATACAGCAACTCGCTACTCTGCTGACGCAGAAGAAAGCCCTCAACTCCAAGGTTACATCTAGACATTTCGAAGTGTTCCGAGAAGCAGTAGAAACGGTATGTTCAATCTACGTTTCAGTACCATGGTCTAGGCTTGACACAACGGTTTGATAACCTACTGAGAACACATTCTGAAATTATGAATGTGTTGTTGCATGTCTTCACAACTATTTATGTTAATGTATTATTCTTTTCCAATCTCCACGCAGAGTTATCGTTCCTTGCACTTACATATATCTCTGCTAACTACTAAATTACAAGATTGTGGTAAAACCTGTTAAATTGGAATGTGTTTGCCTAAAACTTATTTATTTCTTGTGTAAGTATAATTTTCAGAATATCTGCAGATTAGATGTTGCAAGATTTGAAATAATGCACGAAAACAATTTAGTTTTAATCGGGACTATTTTACTACAAAACTAATACGTAATTAGTTCTCCTCAATCGATACGCATAACTATGTAAACATTTCAAACCGAAGCTCGATAGCAGAAAATTACTAAAAACAATTAACTCATAAAAAAAAGAAAATCAATTATTTAATATAGGTCTACATTTTACCTTTGCAGATCACGCAAAAGGATTTATTATACACATCGTCATAACTTTTTTGAATAATCACGTGACCTAACCGTTCGCCCTACTTCCTTTGACAATGAGGAACGAGTATACTCTGGGTAGAGATTGGTCTTTTCATTGATTATTTAAACAGCGCATTATATTTATTTATTGGTACAATGGGGGCCTACAGTGTCACTGTGGTTTCTATAGGACCATTTTTCTCAATAAACTTCCTGGTAAGACGTTATTTTGTTTCATAAATATCAATGTGACAGTATAAGGCTTAAACGGCCTCCAGTGCCATCATTATATCAAGGCAATAGTCGTTAAAGATGTTTTTAAAATGCTATATAATCAAACTTGGGGAATTTGAGACTTGTCTTTTAATCGGCTTTCTATCGAATAACTTCTTATGGTGTCTTTGTTTCTCAATTTATTCGTTTTCTAGAGCTTGTAGTCCAGTTGAGGAGTTTAATATTCGCAATATTTGTATTACTAAAAAGCTACTCTATCAGGGCTACCGTTACCATAAATTTCGAGAAACTTTTGCAAAATTGTATAGTCATTACCCTTGTCTACTTTTAAAATATAAAATTAATTTAAAAGAATTAAAGAACTGACTTCTCTGGTTACGTGATATACAAACTTCGTAAGATTCTTAGTCATAATCACATTCATACAATATTGATTGAACTTGTTAAACAGTTTATCAAAATAGGCTATGACCCTATCGTTTTGCAGTGCACTGCATGCTTAGTGGTTGACAGACAGTCCCATTTAGACACTATGCTTTTCTCTTTGATTGTGTGATGGCCAGACAGATTATGAATCATATTATGAAGTCTATATAAATACTCAACGGATGGCAGAGTTTAATGTTGGTCTTAAACCTTGTATTGCTGTAGCCTCGATAGTGTGTTCTCTAGTTGCTATGACCTCTACCGAGATACTTGCACTGGAGTTCTCGAGGCTTCTGTTTCTTTATATGCATACATACATACATTATCATGTATGTGTTATACTTACATTGCCTATTGATGCTGCCTTGTTTGTTAGAGAATATACTCGGTGGAGATTTCTTTATTTTACACTGTCCAGTTTTATTGGAATGATTATATGGTAAAAGTGAGGTTTTGTGCACCACGTAACATGTTTTAAACACCCAGCGACTTTTTTTGTTGGTGTTTTGCCAAGGCGGTAGCCCTGTAATCAACACATTTATGTTTGTGATGTCACATACCTTGTTTCTTATTGGCATTGTAATTGTTGTTGTTTGTTTGTTTGTTTGTTTGTTTGTTTGTTTGTTTGTTTGTTGTTTGTTTGTTTGTTTTTATGCGTGGTTTTGGTTGATTGTGTTTTGTAAAAGCTACATTTCCTGTCCAACTTTTATACCTAATTTTGATTCTCCTTTTATTATTTCGTTTTTTCCCGCTTTTAGAAAAAAATAACCCGAATTCCTATTTTATATTTCCCCTATTTCTGACTGGTTTCTATGGGATATGAAATATATTCGAACACAATGGGGCGGTCTGATTAGCTGAGGACGTAGGACAACATCCTATGCAAGTTTGAAAAAAAAGTACTTTGTATATGTTATTTTATATTGTATTAAACGATGTGCATCAATGCTGATAGTCTGACAACATTCTACTGATCTGTTGAGAAAGCTATCGGTATTAAAGTAACTGTAGCAAACAGAAACGTTTATTTGCTGATTAAGCGTTTTCATGCTGATTAAGCAATGTGTTACATAATACGTTGGATACGCCTATGCCTTTGAAATGAATTCGTGCGGGTAATAGTGGTTAATATATATGATGACTGATATGTACAGAGTATAAATGAGGTCACCCGAAGTGTTGAGTTTGTTCTGATCAATTTATGTTATAAAAATGTAATACCTTTGTTTTAAACAAATACGAAGGTGTTTAAAGGAGTTAATTGCGTGGAACAACTTTTCAGCAGAAACAAACACTTGTCATATGCCACAGCGTTATATAATATGAATATATGACTTCAGGTAGAATATCATGGCTTATAGTAGGGTAAGTGTGAGGTTTGGTGCACCCTTGAACCGGTTTAAACCCCCAGTGGTCTACTTTGCCACTGACCGTTCCAAGGCGGTAGCCCTAATGTCAACCCTTTTGTGTTTGTGATGTCGTTTGCATTTATTATTACTTTTGCCTTCTCGTCTGTCTGTTTGCGTGTTTGTTTCTGTCCTTGAATGCTACTTCCCCTGTCCGATCTTTTTATATTTTTTCATAATATGGGAAAATGAACTGATCTTGATAATCGCATCCTTGCTCCCAATTTTACCCACATACCCTCCCATACTGCCTTTGTACAAGTAGGTATAAAAGTCGAACAGGAAATGTAGCTTTTAAAAAACACAATCAAAAAAAACACGCATATCAAACAACAGTTACAATGTTAATAAGAAGCAAGGTATGTGACATTACAAACACAAACGGGTGGACAATAGTACCACCGCCTGAACGGTCAGTTATAATAAGCCGCTAGGGGAGTGCAGATAAGTTCATATGCAGGTACGCGGCTTTCTTAGTAAACTAAATGCTATCATTTCAATTACAAACTTAAATCCTATAACCGATACCATTTGATTAAGACTGATTTATTAAACCATAAACTTGACAACCTCTGATTGAAGTTGTCACTGACAGAATGTAGCATTCCCATTCCTTTCCTGTCCTATACCGCGCTCATAACACATCATTGTTTCTATATAATTACTCTGGCTATTTTAGTTTTTTCATATTGTTTTATAAACTAGAACAGTGTTTTCTTCGTGTATTACATTATTTTAATGCCTCTTATGTCACTATACACTATATCAGAACTATACTGAAAGGAAAAAGAAACGCAGGGTGCGTATTTCCGCTATATATTGCATATACTGCACACTTAATTCCATATATATTCCAAGGAAATCCGAAGATGTTTTGTAAAAAAAAAAGTGCAGTTAGTTAGAGAAAGGACACAACTGTGATGTTGTAGACGTTTTAATCACAGTACACGTTGTAACAAGAAATTCATAAATGCTGAAGTTCCTCTTTAAAAAATTGAGCCAGTTCAGTACTGTATTTAATGTTAAGTGATTGCACATTTAAAGCCTAAGTTTGCTCACCTGCTTGAGCCAAATGCGCATTCTGACGATAATGAAACTTTAAAGGTGTAACCATTGGTATGTTCAGTGCTGTTTAAACCTTCTTTCTAAAAGGACAGGCCTAATGTCGCCCTGTACCATTCGATTAGCAGTAGCATATTAAACATACACTATATAGCGGAAATACGCACCTTGCGTTTCTTTTTCCTTTCAGTATATATCAGAAAACAATTAGGTACAACCTCGTCAACAGTGCATGTTTTGCACATGTCAGTCCATGTTCATATTATGGCACATGTATATATAATGGTATGTAAAACCCCTGTCACACTAGGGCCGCGTTCTCACGGCGATCCCACGGCGTCCAAGAAAAATGCAGAACGCCGAGGTGCGCGCAGTACGATCGCAAGCATCGCCGCAGCAACGCAGTGGCATCGCCAGTAGACGCATTGGGATCGCATAGAACGCCAAGCGACGGCGCGCACTTTGAGCATGCACAAAACAAACGCCTTCGCTCGGCGTTCTGATAAGAGCGCAGTGGGGTCGCCGTAAGGTCGCCATAGCAGCGCAGTAAGGTCTCCTACAACGCCACAGGAGCTCTGCGGGCGCGCACAGAGGTCGCAGTGCGAACGCTGTGGTTGTCGGTGGCGCTTGCACGGAGATTGTACGGCGTTCTCTGAGATGTCACTGCGTCTCTACCGCGCTTATACGGCGCGTCTACGGCGCTTATACGGAGTGTTATTTATTTTACTGCGCTCTTACAACGACTGTACGGAGCTGTCACGGCGATCATTGCGCTCCCAAGGCGCTTCTACCGCGTCCATCGGCGTTTGCATGACAAAAACGAACAAAATAGTATAAATGAATTATATGTAGTGCAAACGAACGTCTTCAACACGCCGTCAGCGCAGTGTGAGCGCCGTGAAAGCGCAGTGCACGCAGTGGAAGCGCCGTGAGAGCGCAGGCAATCGCCAACAAGAACTCCGTAGGAACGCGATAGAACGCCATGGGAGCTCCGTAGCAACGCCTTGGTCGCTGTGAGGACGCCGTGACATCTCCATCTTCACGAAAAATATCAGATTTTTCTTGCGATCTCACGGCGTTCTGGAAAATTAAACAACACCGTGCCAACGCAGTGGAAACGCGTTATAGTGTGACAGTGGCATAAACAAGCCACATGACAATGACTATAGAATGAAATGACTTTTATCAGTGATTTTGTCAACAGGATCAGACGATTGTTTTCTTTTGATGTATTATATCTTTTAATCGTATTTGCATTTGTATATTGTGATACATTTTCTTTACATTACTAACTGCTTTATAGGCCTTGAGAAAAAATCCAAAATTTTCGATATTGCTAGCAACTCAGGTGGCAAATCCTACCATCACTTTCTGAAAAGAGCAATGTCTGTAGATGACATTTTTCCATGATAGCAATCTGGAACAGGTAGCTTATACAGTTTTATTCGAACAATAATAGATATATCTTTGTATCTCTAACATCGAATTTTGGATGTTCATTTGTTCACATTATGTTTATTTTATAATTGTAAAGGTAATTTTAAAATATGCTATTAAGGTTTTAATTCATATTAGTTTAATACAGAATAAATAAGCTTTGTTTCAGCTTAAAGGCCCAACTGCCGTATAAAAGCCACTTGAAGGAGCTGGGGCAGGTTTTTCATTTAAATTTATAGATGGTTTATTCAGGTAGACCTTTTTCAAAATGTTGAAAATTCCACCTCATAAAAAATTCAATATTTGGCACAGAAGTAAACTGATATTAAACAAGTGTATTAGTAAAAACATATGTATGAACAAGTATTTCTTATTCCTAGTTTCATTTGTTTTAACTGACAGAAATTTTCAAATATAGGGGAGAAGCCTGTGGGGTTATAGAGATAGGCAGTAGTTATAATTGTGTGTACACCTCCGTAGCAGTACTCTGAGATGGGATGTTTGATCTTTGACTATTCATGTGTCCCAGATAACAAATCATCCATACCATTTTCACATTACAATCAGAAACATTACCATGCACTTCTTTATCCCACCCATGAACATTGAATATTGCCTCTTCAGGCTCAGCACTTGATGTATGTTCCTTAATCATAACTATAGACGGTGTAATTTCTTATTATCTCCATCATGTCCAGCCATTCCTAACAATAATTTGTACAGTTATACTTTATTTTTTAATGTTTATTCCCAACACAATGTCATCCTAACATACATGTCCAAAGTATACGCATATCTTGCATACTGCAGTATATATACACTGTTTCTCAATACCAACTAAACTGGCATTTCATTTTCATTTAACCTGGTAACTTTAATAGGTCATGAAATAATTGCTGGCAGTGTGAAGTTCTGTTTAGTCATTAGATTACATTTATATTTTGGCACAAATGTTAATAGCAATTCTTTTTTATATTGTACACTTTGCAGTGGATATTAGATGAAAATAAAAGAGTAACAATAGGGTAAAACATGAATAATGCTAAAAAAAAACTGTCAAAGTTCCAATAAATTAATAGTTTGAAGTCATAAGATTGAAACACTTTAGTCATAGCTGATTTG
The DNA here is from genome assembly GCA_037043455.1 of Cyrtodaria siliqua. Classification (NCBI taxonomy): domain Eukaryota; kingdom Metazoa; phylum Mollusca; class Bivalvia; order Adapedonta; family Hiatellidae; genus Cyrtodaria; species Cyrtodaria siliqua. Next base: position 25,524 of record JAWPHD010016767.1, read on the forward strand.
TACATTAAGTACATTTGTCGTTTGCAAACTCTGCATCCAGTGAGAGTTGTTTACATGTGCTATTTTAAGAGTCATTCACTGTAACTGACAGGCCTGCATAGCTGGTGTAATTGATAAGGCACACCTCCAATCTCTCTCTACCATGGTAGGAATATTGCCCCTTTAGAACCATTATTGCGCTTACATTTGGACGTCAATTTACCCAACCCACTATTGACACATGTTGTGCGCATTTAGTTTAGTCAATATTTTTGAATTATGTGTATAATATTGTAAGAATCAGTAATTCACAACCTTTCTACGATGATTTTAATATTATATTACGAATTAGGGGTTGTTTTGATAGATTAATGAAAGTATGTATGTTAAAATTCAATGTGTTCACACAAAGCGACATCTAACTATACAAGCAAAGTTTTACGCAAGTGTAAAATAGCTGCCGATAGTAAATAGCATATATCTGGGTAGGGACTGGAAACGAAGTTTAACATAATAACATATCAAGTCACGGCTGTTAAAAAAAAATATTGAAAAAAAATGTTGACGTAAACACGCCACGACCGTGTTTTTTTTTCTTACCAGACTCATTCTTCCAGAGTTTTACCATCAGTTGTTCTTACCAAACATTTTGAATCAAGGTGGGCGACCTCGCTTCTCTCTGTTCAAATACCTTGATACTGATTACAATTCAGCTTTGGAACACGACGTGCTAGAAGTACACATCAGCACAGAAAATACAGGTGTTCACATGTAAGGGATACGTGTGCGTTAGCGTGTGCATTACAACAGAGATAAACGTCTCACTGCTACCAGAGTGAAAAACTCAAAGAAACTGTTCATTGCTACCTTACTATTACATGTGCAATTATGAAAACCATATAGGCAGCGAATAAACTCATCGACTAGTGTATAACACGGCGGTATTTGCGAGAATACCGCATTATAAATGGGTATTATTCCATAAAAAGGTATTATTCCATTAAAATACAGATTTGCACTTATTCCATTCCAATACATGCGGTTTCATTCAGTTTCACTTACGGTTTCATTATGCTCCGTAAAAATCCCGGACGTGAAGATCCCGGAAATATTGCCGCATTCTACAGGTCAAGTAGACTGCTCTACGAAAACGTCATTTGAGGCAATAAAATGGCAAGGTTTGAACATTGAAAAATATGTGTTTATACCATTCAAGTTCTTTAGACGGGTTCCCTAAGAATCGAAGTTGTAATGCATGCTTATTGTCGGCTACCTGATTGACAGTCTGTTAACCATAGACATATTCTAAAGCCATATAAGATTATAACCTCACACGTTTCATTGAAAACAATAAGTATACGTTCTTTGTTGCAGGGATCAGACGCATTTGAGATCAAATCAAAACTTAACCGTCTTGAGCAGGCTTTAAAGCAGGAAGGCCTGTATAAAAATGTGAAAGGAGAGTTCGGACCAGTAAAGAAAGACATACTCGGTGTAAGTAGCATATTTATTTTTTAAAATGCATGGGTCGGTTTTTATTTATGCATTGAAACGTGTCTTTTATTGGATAGTGTGTGTGGTCATTGAATAGTGTGTGTAATCATTGGATAGTATGTGTGATCATTGGATAGTGTGTGTGATCATTGGATAGTATGTGTGATCATTGGAGAGTGTGTGTGATCATTGGATAGTATGTGTGATCATTGGATAGTGTGTGTGATCATTGGATAGTGTGTTTGTGTGAGTGATCATTGGATAGTATGTGTGATCATTGGATAGTGTGTGTGATCATTGGATAGTAGGCGTGATCATTGGATAGTATACGAGATCATTGGATAATGTGTGTGATCATTGGATAGTGTGTGTGTGATCATTGGATAGTGTGTGTGATCATTGGATAGTGTGTGTGATCATTGGATAGTGTGTGTGATCATTGGATAGTTGTGTGATCGTTGGATAGTGTGTGTGTGATCATTGGATAGATTGTGTGATCGTTGGATAATGTGTGTGATCATTACATTAATTATTTATGCAGGACCTTTTATTTTCCTTTTAGCATAATAGAAATGCATTTCGTTAAAAGCATAATCCATTTTCTGTGTACAATGGGACTATAAATACAATAAATATATGCGTGTCAATAAATATGTAATCACTGTTTGAAGGGGCCATACCAGGCTTTTCCTGAGGGGAGCTAAGGGTCTGATTTAAAATTGACAAATAATGATATTGTATACTACTATTCTAAAAAGTCAAGAAATAATGAATGAGTCTCAAAATGACTCCTTATTTAAAGGGGAAATCCTTTCTGCACAGCAATTATGTGCTATCCTAGGTTAGTTTAAACAATATTTTTTTCTCAGATGTCTACAAGTATTATGGTTAAACAATATTATAATGAATTTAACACAATTTGAAAACGTGGATTCGGTAAAAAAGGCTTTTAGCTTATATCAATCCGTTTCCATAATTACATAATGTTATGAAACGAAGATATTCAGAGGTCTATATAATTATGAACCAGTAGAAATATTAAAATAGTTTGGCTTTTAGTTAAGGAATTTCAAATAATAATAAGAATGAAAGAATAAAGAAACAAGTAGACAGAGTTGAAGAAGAGAGTTTGTTGTGTGTTTCTCTCGTTTTGGTCTCCCGAATAGGCATTATTTATTCGAGTTAGTTTATATTTCGAATCTTTTTGTACTGATAATGTATTTATGCACAGCTTTGAAAACTGAACTATTTTTTTCATTTGTGAGGGATGCCCCCTACTAAAAGTTGGATAGTGTTAATGTTAGGTATGTCCAATGTCCTTAGGGTATATTTCCTAGGTTATGCGCCAGGGTTAATAAAGGGGTTGATGCACTATTTTCAAACGATGTTTGTTTTAAAGGGCTCTGAAAAACTTGAAAAAAGCTGAAAGAATTATCAAAATGGCATTAAAAGTAACAGAGATATGATATATTGAAAAGTTGCGATGACGTCATCTCGCCTTTTTACCATATATGTCATATTGACAAAATGTCTTTTAAAGTAAAGAAAATCACTGCAAATGAAAAACAGCCATACAATTTATACATTTTACATCAGTATATTTATTTTTAATCAATATGCAATGATTTTCTTTGCTTTAAAATGTATTTTGTCAATATGTCATGTATGGTAATATGGCGCGATGACGTCATCGTTCAAAGATTATTAAATTTTAGACCCGAGAATAATCCGCAGCTTACTCCATATTTTGATTGATAAGATACTTTTATCATGAATTGCAATATTTTTAATTACTACATTCTTCTAGAAAAAACGTTATGTATTATTATTATTATTATTATATACCAAACTTATATAGCGCCCTTTTCATACACAAGATACGTTTAAAGGCGCTGTACAATAAACATAAAATATCACAGGAATAAAGGCTTTTAGTTAAGGAATTTCAAATAATAATAAGAATGAAAGAATAAAGAATGTTATATATAATCGTTTTTATAATCCATCATTTATTCATGAATATACGATATCAATAATTATTTTCGTTTACATACGTCATGCAACAATAATTAGTCCCTTACGCCAGAGCGGTGGTTGGGTTTTGGGGTAAAATGACTATTCCGGGGTGCGGGAGTTATCTAATAAAGGAGAGTTTTTCGTCAGTGGTTAGTGGGGCCTTTCGTTAAAATAGACCCTTACTTAGTTAAAACGATGGAACCCTTTCAATGGCGTGCAATGAGAACTGTGTACAAGGAGAACACTTCCTCATGTGGGGCAGTTTAAAATTCCTACCCCCGGAAAGGTTCAACATTAATCTCTGTAAAGCACACCCCTGAAAAGATGACATACATTAGAAGGGCGACGAAGGGGTGGTAAGGATTTATTATCTAGAATATCCCAATGTAATGGATTAGCTATTATTTTAACAAGACTGGCTCAGATGTATAGATACGAGTATGTTTGAAGACATTAGAGATATACTTAAATTTAAGATATACCCATAATTCAAATAAAATACATCTATAATTCAAATATGGATATCTTTAAATCGAATTTTTAAATATATATGAACCTCAACCATTTCAGATATTCGTAATGTTTGTTAAGATAAATTCACATCGATTTATAATGGATCCATCTTATAATGGATTTAAAAGATATTTATTTATGGATATTGTGAAATAGTCTATAAATAGTAAATGCGTCACCCTATATTGTCTGACAGTATACAATTAGCAAGTATTAAGGAATAACTGTTATAACCTTATAATATATTGTTTTATCAAGCATTTGACCGGTTTTAGAACGGCACAAATATAAATCATCATAACTGTCCACTATGGGGCGTACACTTGTCATTGTTTATCCTTATTTGAAAGGAATGAAATTTAGTATCGTAAATACGACCTTTGGATTTTCTTCGCTAATCTTCTGTGTGTCAAAACAATTTTCCACGCTCAATCGGATATATTGTATTTTGGCGATTATTTCATAGAATATTCAAATAAGAAAGCAAATATATATCATTGCGTCTGCCTAGCTTGCCTAACATGCATGGTTAGGCATGGTTAGACAATACTCGCATCGCATGAAACTAAATGGCTCGCTAGATGCATAGCCCCAGATAAGGTTAGTTAAAACAATGGCAAGATAGATGGAAACTGTGTTTTCACTTTATTCGTATATAATGAGGATCCCAAATGATATGTATATTTTATATCCTCTCAGTGTGAAATGGGATTGTAGGGAAAATACTTAATTAAATGAAAGTTGTCTTCAATCCTTTGCCGTGCCGTTAATGGAATTTTCGCTTTCTTCTATGGATTCTGCCAAACCATTTGTTATATTTTGGTAGGTTTCTAGGTTTTGTTTCTATAGATTGTGCCAAATCATTTAATACATTTACTGTGTTTGCGTTTTACACATTTTTGGTAACTTTCTATATGTTATATTTTACGATTTATATATACATGATTATCTCCATGTTATATTTAAATCGCCTATTAATGCTACCCAACTTGTTAGAGGTTATACAGGCGGGAATTCCTTTATTTTAACTATCCAGTTTTTATTGGATTGACAGCAGGGTAAGGTTTGTTGCACTCTACAGAACCACGTGTATCATCAGCGGCATATTGCCACTGAGAGTGCGGTATTGCTATTGTCAACCCGTATTTATTCTGCCAATGGTACCCTTCCTGTTTGGCCTTTGTATCTACTTCATAACGTCATACTTTAAAGAAACTAACCCACCAGTTAAATGACACTACAAACACGTTTATCAAAACTCTCTATCCAGGTGTTCAAGTCATATAATAATGTATATGTGCCGATTAAACGTATAGGTATTTTACGGGTTCTTAAAACATCCGTGACTGAATATGCGTAAAATTAACTACGAGTTGGTAACATAATTCGACTCTCCAGTTTTGGGGTTTAGCCCGAGTGGTAAAATATGGATTTTGTTGACGGGATAGCTACTTTAACGATCTTGGGTCTTTTTCTTCTTACTTTTATTTTTTTATATATATGTCCTTTCTCTCCCTTCGTTTATAGAACCTAATGTACAACAATGTATTTACATTTTAATCAGGCTTTATATTGGACGGAGAACACGCAATCATCTAAGCCAAGTTTGCCCGGGATCACAAGTGGTGGAGGAGTGGCAAAAGACAGGACGTTTTACATAGCGCCGAAAGGTACCAATGGTGAAAATGAGCTGGCTGCGGCCTCCGGTTCTACATCGTAAGTTATCTCATATCTGTATTTGGATAAAAAAGAAAGAAACACGTTAGCATCGTCGAATTGTATATTGTATCACGTGTACATTTTATCATTTCGAAATAATTGTAACAGTTTTAATACTGAACTCATGAAAACTACAATTTCATGATTACTAGACAAGCCTGTTCCAGAAACCTTTCAATAAAGTACTGTGGAATATTGTTTATAACTCACTGGTCATAGAAGTTCCAGTATATGCTTTATAAATTATTCCCTTTGATAAACTCACATTTTGAAAAATACCAGTATCACTTAATTTATTCTATTTTACTATCAATTATAAACAGAGCTGAAGTCCAGAGTAAATTAATATTTATGATTTAGAACAAAAACTCACAGAGTCGGCAAAGTATATTGCGCTGGCTTTAAGTATTTGGTATGATCTTTTAGAGGTCACCTTTATTGTAAAACCATTTGTATTAGGAGATTGCAATGAACCAGTATCACAATAATTAAACAAATGAAAATGTATCAGGAATAGCATGACTAATAAATACCGTTACAATGCCTTCCTTAACCAACAATAGTTTGTTTATGTTATGTCATTTGCCTGTGTTATTAGAAAATGTGGTTGCAGATTGGGACGAATTTATCCTCGCGTTCCTAGGCGGTACCCTTATATGTTGTCACTTCAATGCCACAAGTATCACGAGCTTCCTTCTATGTCCTGCTTAATATAAGTTACATATTTACATTGTATGACCATTGTTTTTACTTTTCCTTCTGTTTGTTGGCATGGATTAAACTATAGTTGAACCGTACATAGAAATTCGGTTTCATTCTTTTCTTAACACCTAATGGATAGAAAATATCGGTGATACTTGTCGTTGTCTGCACATAGCATGCTTTAAAGTTTTCCTTTGTATTTGTGTTTTGTTTCATGAACATGTTTATGGGGTTTTTTAAATCGAAATCAATACACAGCAATATATATTTACAATTCACACATTGCAATATCTGTGAAAAGCGAGAATAAGATTTTATTTGATGATGTAGAAAACTTTGGACAGGTAAATTAATCCACAGGTAAATGTATTTATCAATTACCCGGCAATATTATACCTCATTTGCATATTCTACTCTTTGTTTAATGTGACGTAGTATCTACGTCATGCAAATAATACTTATTTTTTACATACAACCCAGTAGCGGATTTAAATATACGTTTCTCTACGGGACTATCAAGAAATGTTCATATGGTGTTTCAGAGTTAAATTAGCTAATTGATAATACTACAAAAAGGGTGACCATTCGTCTTTAAATGATACAATAAACGTGTTTTCGTGCAGTTTGTTAAAATGCTTTTTCTCAACATGCTGGGGAGCAAATACATATTTTTATTAAACACTTTATTTTATTATATTACAATTATTTATCTTAGGTTGACATCTAAAAGGTAAAATCAAGAAGTGTCTAGCTCTAATACGAATATAAATTAGATAGACTATAGAACTAGTTTGTGACGCTATAGGTTGTAGAACTAGCTCACTTGTTAATTTTCCTGGTTTCTTTGTCATCTATATAAGACCATGTCATACTTTCTATATACGTATTCATTACGTTCTGTCTTTTCCTGCTGTATACATATACAGCTTTACCCTGGTATACAGGTGTATGAATAGCTATGCATTGAATAGCTATAATATGTTTTCAATACAATGGAAAAAAAATGCATTTACAAAGCGAGAACGAAAGATCAATACTTTCAAAGGGATCCGCTTTTCAGTATTTATTGTATATGAATCAGACACAAACATGTATTTTTACATTAAACACTTACACTTATTTCAATATATATATATCATATGAGCTATAATTGTATGTATGCATGCGTCTATATGTTAATTGTGCCTTCAGACGAGTGTGTTATGGTGTAGAGATACAGTTTATCAACGTGTGTTGCAACTACCTTTTTTAAGGAGTGAATATATACGCTTGATTTCTGTGTATCTCGTCATAGCTAGGCGCCCTGCCGTAGTTCGTCCGAAGGTTGTCTGTCCTTGGTAGTTCACAAATATTTCTCCCCATATATAATTCTGCCTTGTGAACACGAATCTCTTACGAGATCCCAATTTCGAAAGTTGCCGTAGTGAGTTCAAATTCTCTCCCTTTATTATATATACCTGAATTCACAGTATCCCCAGATCCGGCACCTTTCATTGTCACTGTCTCAATATAGCTGTGTGGTTGAACGCTTAAAGTAAATATTTTATTATAGTGACATGTGTATACGCAAATAACAAACATTTAATACAAATGCATAGAGAAACACCCGGCCCAACGGACCTATAAGTCACCTTATAATTATAGTTTACAAGTAGTCAACATGGTTAAACATAATAGAAAATACTGTTATGAGCTCACAATGTACAATTTACAATACAATTAAAGTTACAAAGGGTTCATTCATAAATATTATATATATTGCGATAAATAGTGTCAGTTTAGTTCAATAATTGCACCACATGTTTACAGTTACGAGTTATATAACACACTTCTTCTAAAAAGATAAGCTTTAACAAGAAATTTTACAACTTTTCTTGTGTGGTTATGAATCAGGAAAATCAGTCTATTAGAGTCTGTCATGTTTTCATATATTCCATTAAATGTGGCCCACTCATATGAGCTATAATTGTATGTATGTATGCGTCTATATGTTAATTGTGCCTTCAGACGAGTGTGTTATGATGTAGAGATACAGTTTATCAACGTGTGTTGCAACTACCTTTTTTAAGGAGTGAATATATACGCTTGATTTCTGTGTATCTCGTCATAGCTAGGCGCCCTGCCGTAGTTCGTCCGAAGGTTGTCTGTCCTTGGTAGTTCACAAATATTTCTCCCCATATATATCTACTAAACATTTACTATTTCTTATAAAGGTAGCCTTTTAAATATATAAAATATTTTTTATAAGACCTTTATCAGTTCATGTGTTTGATAATTTTATTTCGACAAACATGTTCAGAAACAAATCTGAATGTATCATAACGTTGAGCAGTGCATTTTAGACAATATCAAACCAACTGTAACAATGTAACGATCAAATGTAATTGTAAAGTGCCGTGATACATCAATGCGTGTATTAACTGACAATATTGATTAGAGCTGTCAAATATGGTGCAATACGAGAGGAAATAAAAGAATCGAACTGATTCATGACTCCATCTAAAAGGTTTGTCTACTCCGTTATTTTATTTTATTTTGAAAAATGAAATGTGATAATAAAGACGGCGCATCAATTTAAACATATTTAAACATATTTCAAAACGTCGAGTGTTTGCTATCTACGTCGTGTTTATATATATTTGCTTTGCTGATGAATCGCGTATCGCTGTTATGGATCATTCGAGTATTTGCAATTGAACGTGTTTTTTTATTTTTTTGGTTTTTATACTTTTAATTGTTTTGCAATTTGTTTAAAACTGCAAACACTTATACTGAAATGAATTTGTGATACTTGTCTTTGAAAATCCAAACAAATCGACCCTTTTAATTATTAAGTGTTTTGTTCTACAAACTGAAATATCTTATTATATTTTGAAGCGAAGTGATTTAATTTTGTATCTGCATTGGATATCGTTTTTAATGAGCAGTTGGGGTTTTGGATATTGGCTGTACGTAACACAAGAGCAATTGCGTATGTATTGAATATGCCGAAGCCATTTTATATTTCAATTACACGTAATTCAATAAATGCAATTATCAATGCAAACACTCGTATAGATACTAAAACTTAACCCTTAACCCGCTAAGCACGACTATGATACTCTTTGCGTCCATTGTAAACCCAGATCAGCCTAACTCGCTGGCTTTGTCGCATAAATGGAATGGCCTTAATTCAAAGAAAGAACAGTCCATTATATATATGTAGCGGGTTAAGGGTTAAAATAGAGTGGCTCTCCTCTTTTGACTGCCATCTTGTTTAATAGTGGGTTCCATTTAGAGTGTCAACGATCATTTATACTTTATATATTATATATATATATGTTTGTTGATAATACATGACAATTTGTGTAATGTGTATAGATAAACATAGCACGTATGTACACGCCATTCTTTCTCGACCAACAGCACGCTTTTTATATATATGTGCTTTATATATGTATATTAGCATGGTGCGCATTATTTGGTCATATAAAACCTTACATGTATTGAAAATGACGTAAAACACCATGAATAAAAAAGCATTATTTTGTAAATTATGTATGTTGGTAGTATAATGTCCTGCGTGTCAGTGGTATTTACCTCCATAATTATTTAAAAGATGCTACTTAGAATGAAACAATATAAAGCTATATGAAAACTCTTACATTTAAATGTGTAAATTGTTCACAAAGTGTGTTTTGATTGCATGCGTATAGTAAAATTTCAGTATATTATTATACAATTTTATGATGGCAGATAGATAACTTACCGTGTTGTTCCGGATTTTCCAAAACTTTTGTTATATTACTTTGTCACACCTTTTCGAAGACAAAAAAATGATTTTCCCGTCGGAAATGCGACGGCGTCAGTGTTAAGTTTTTTACATTTTGCTCTGTTTATAAGGAACTTGATGCACTCAATTAGGGTAGTACAGCTCAACAGCTGAGTTGTTCCACAGATGATCTTGACATTAACCTTACGTGGGTGCGTTAAGCTCTCTTTCTCGGTAACGAACAGCTCACATTCGCAACATCTCGTACACTGCTTCGCAGCTTTATCGAAGGTTACCATTTTGGTTACGTCATCGCGCCTTAGATTCCCGCCAAAACAAATTTGTATTCAAAATCAAAGTTATCATCCAAATTTTGCAATGTCATTTAGCCGATTTCTCCATCACTAGTTTTTTTACATGAAATCAGTGACAAAACCTTCACATGCATTGCAAAAAAACAAACATTCAGCGCAAATTTTTACTTCAATACGAGTAGGTAACGGCCTTACTGTTTACATAGCAACAGTGCACTATTTTCTGTGTCGTTGACTTCCGGCTAATACAATGTCAAGATTTTGAACATACCGATGCTCGATATACACACGATGCATGATCCCGAAGAATGATGGGATTGGCCGAGTTTTTACGATTGGAACATCTCAATTACGCCAAGCGGTTGATAGATGACCTTGCCTTTTACGGGTCATTAACTATGTCATTTTCTATTTTCGTTTGGATCAGCTCAATTTAGCAGCGTAGTACCACATATGAATTTGACTTTCACGGGTCAATAACCTCGTCAAGTCCGCGTTTTAAGTCTGATGCTTGTGATCTAAATACGTTTGATCAATATTGTGCTGGTCATTAAGGCTGTCAAATTAGCATTAAATGTTTGCGTTTAAGTCTGATTCCTGTTACCTAAATACGCTAGATCAATATTTTGCTGGTCATTAATGCTGTCAAATTAGCGTGAAGTGTTTGCGTTTAAGTCTGATTCCTGTTACCTAAATACGCTAGATCAATATTTTGCTGGTCATTAATGCTGTCAAATTAGCAATCAATATTTTGCTGGTCATTAATGCTGTCAAATTAGCGTGAAGTGTTTGCGTTTAAGTCTGATTCCTGTTACCTAAATACGCTAGATCAATATTTTGCTGGTCATTAATGCTGTCAAATTAGCAATCAATATTTTGCTGGTCATTAATGCTGTCAAATTAGCATTAAGTGTTTGCGTTTTAGTCTGATTCCTGTTACCTAAATACGCTAGATCAATATTTTGCTGTCATTAATGCTGTCAAATTAGCGTTAAGTGTTTGCGTTTTAGTCTGATTCCTGTTACCTAAATACGCTAGATCAATATTTTGCTGGTCCTTAATGCTGTCAAATTAGCGTTAAGTGTTTGCGTTTTAGTCTGATTCCTGTTACCTAAATACGCTAGATCAATATTTTGCTGGTCATTAATGCTGTCAAATTAGCGTGAAGTGTTTGCGTTTAAGTCTGATTCCTGTTACCTAAATACGCTAGATCAATATTTTGCTGGTCATTAATGCTGTCAAATTAGCGTTAAGTGTTTGCGTTTTAGTCTGATTCCTGTTACCTAAATACGCTAGATCAATCAAACTTCAAGTATATGAGTATATTAGTTAATGCAGCGCATTTAAGCAGAGTAATTCTACAAATGTTACGGGTCACTGACTTCATCAATGTATCGTTATATGTTATGTTTAATTCTTGTTTCACATGATCTAAATATGCTATATCAACCAAACTTAAATGATTCTTGTATACTGAGTACTAAAGCTTAATTAACGGTAGAGGTGTTCAACAAAAAGGGTCATTAAACTTCTTAAAATTTGTTTCTTAGGGGTACTAAATGCTGTAGGTCTTTTAAATTAGAACCAAAGTTGTATATTAGGTTGTACATCTCATTCTTACATAGGTGATCCATATAATCTTCATTTTCCGATGGACTCTTATTTTTGAATCCAGTCTCTGTTAGACATAGAACCCGCGGATGTTGTGTGTATTGTAATTCATACAAAAATGATCTTAACAATTACTCTCTGTTTATGTTGTTCTTGCATGCTCGTTGTTTATCATTGTGTTTTAATACATTGATATGTTAACAGTGATACTGATGTTGAACTACTGATCCCCAGTTTTGAACTAAACGCTATTATTGAAAATGTGATTTATTAGGATTTCAAACCATTAGTTGAATTAACTGTGACGTTCTTGAGCATTTTATTAACACATGTTATGAGCGGTCTTATACCCGTATTAAATCGTATATCTCTAACACTGTAATATGTGTAATGTCTTTATGGCAAGTAATTTTATTTAAACGTGTTGCCGTGCATGTATTTGTACTTCAAATTCATTCAATAATACCAGCACTGCATATTAAGTATGGGCTCACTTTTTTTTTAATTCATTTGGCTAAACGTACACTATTTTGATATAAAAGTACACTTACATTTAACTATTCGTTCATGGACATCTCCAGTTGAATGCATTCGTTTGCATGCCAATTTCACGTGAATATGTTATAAATGGCAAGCAGATGATAAATGATATGTTTCATATAGAACCAGTCTAACTTAGTTTATAGATATTCTTTTGATAAAGGACAACATACAGCGTGTCGACATTGAAAATAGATCTATCTCTTTTAGGAATCGTTTATTTAAAACGTGATTAGCATTTTAACTTTATAAAGACTACGATTTTATTTATTATAATATATTGTATGTGCTGTATATGATTTAGTCCAGGGTTAAATACAAATAAGAACGAAAGTAGTATGGGGAGTCCGTGGCCGAGTGGTTAGTCTCTGACTTGAAATCACTTGCCCCTCACTGATGTGGGTTCGATCCCTCAGGGCCCTAGGAATCTTTATGTGAGAAAGCTATCCAGCTGGCTTGCGGAACGTCGGTGGTTCTATGGAGGTGCCCGCCCTAGCTCGAAAATTGCCCGGATGGTCTTCCTCCACCGATGGAAGCTGGAAAGTCGCCATATGGTGCGACTATAAAATCCAATGCAATCAAGTTTGTTTCGCTTGTGAAAATGCAAGATTTGACATTGCATTTCTCTAGCTTACAAAATAATTATACATACAAAAGAGGAGTTTTATTTTTCAAAACGTCATGTTACTGTTTAGAGGTGACCCATAGACAATTGTATAATATCCTACATTGTTTTATGACCCTCTAAATAAACCGAATATAAAATAATGTTATTTTTTATAAACATTTAATTAGTTACTTTACTCTTTTTTGCAGAAAAAAACATGGCATGCCAATGTCAACGGACGACATGCGAATGCTCAATTCAGCCATAGGAAAATTATACCGACACTTGCAAATAAATGCAAAAGAACAGGAAACAGCAAAAACAGACTCTTCTCTCACAGATGAAGCTTCAAAGGAAACTGTGAATATACTAAGTCTATCACACATGCAATCGGATGAAACATTTCATGATCTTGTGTTAAAAATCAGAAACTTTGAAAAGGAATTCCATCGACAAAAGGTTCAACAACAGAGGGAGTTGAAGAGGTGCGTTAGTCGTCATTGTATATGGACATTAAAGGGACACACGGCAATCTTGATTTTTAAAAACTCACCGTTTGTTCAGTCATTAATATAAGAATGCATATTATTGACTGGTGATTATATTGCACAAATAATATTTAAATTTAACCTAACGTTACGGTAGAATAAGACGGAAAAAACGAAAACTCAAAATGTTATTTAAATATATGCAAGCCAGTTTAAAGTCAAAATGATATTGAATATATTAATGGAGACGCTAATTGCAGCAATGCTGGATTCTATATCGTAGAATCAAACACACACACACACACACACATACACACACACACACACACACACACACTTGCTTGATTCTATATCGTTGAACCAAACACACACACTTGATAAACGCTTCAGGATTACCGAGTGTCTTTTTAATATGGCAGTTACTAAAGTGGGCTACAGTACCTACGTGCCTTGCTGCCTAAATTCTCAAATCCATATTCATACCAAGGAAGTGCCGTTCACAATTCGCATTTTATTATTTAGTTGTTTGTTTTTTTTACACATTTCTATAAGTTGAAAGATCAGGATTTCTCTGTGAAAGAAAATATATAATCACTAAATAGTAATATCTAACTCGGAACACAAAAATAAATATCTTCGACGTTGAGTCATGGCGTTAATTAAGAGCTGACGTTGATGTCATTTAAAGAGAACGTTAAACAAAGCAAACTATTTCGATTAAAATCATAATTTGATTTTAAAAGTGATAAATAGTACATAAATGCTGGGTTAGAATACACGGAAATTGTTTACACCATGGTGGTAGGCGTGTTTTGTTCACTCATTCGCTAGAATGCGCTCGTTGGTGAAAAGAGCCACACGTCTCCCATCTCGTGAAGGGCTTCCCTGTTATCGCACCCATCAGTTAAATGAGCTCTATGTACAATCTATAAGCTCTATGTACTATCAGTGAGCTCTTTGTACTATATATGAGCGCTATGTACTAGCTATGAGCTCTATATACTATCCATGAGCTCTATGTACTAGCTATGAGCTCTTTGTACTATATATGAGCTATATGTACTACCTATGAGCTCTATGTACTATCTTTGAGCTCTGTGTACTATATATGGGCTCTATGTACTATCAATGAGCTCTATGTACTAGCTATGAGCTCTTTGTACTATATATGAGCTATATGTACTATCTATGAGCTCTATGTACTATATATGAGCTTTTTGTTCTATCAGTGGGCTCTATGTACTATATGTGAGCTCTTTGTACTATATATGAGCTCTATGTACTATCTATGAGCTCTATGTACTATATATGAGCTAAAGGTACTATATATGAGCTCTTTGTACTATCAGTGGGCTCTGTGTACTAGCTATGAGCTATATGTACTATATATAAGCTCTGTGTACTATCTATGAGCTCTCTGAACTATATATGAGCTCTATGTACTATATATGAGCTCTATATACTATCCATGAGCTATTTGTACTATGTATGAGCTATAGGTACTGTCTATGCGCTCTATATTTTATCTATGAGCTCTCTGTACTATATATGAGCTCTATATACTATCTATGAGCTCTATATACTATCCATGAGCTCTATGTACTATGTATGAGCTCTATATACTGTCTATCAGCTCTATATAATATCCATGAGCTCTATGTACTATGTATGAGCTCTATGTACTGTCTATGCACTATATGTACTATCTATGAGCCCTCTGTACTATATATGAGTTCTATATACTATCCATGAGCTCTATGTACTATCTATGAGCTCCATGTACTATATATGAGCTATATGTACTATGAGCTCTTTGTACTATATATGAGCTCTATGTATTATCCATGGGCTCTATGTACTAGCTATGAGCTCTATGTGCTATGTATGAGCTATATGTACTATATATGAGCTCTATGTACTATCTATGAGCTATATGTACTATATATGAGCTCTATGTACTATCTATGAGCTATATGTACTATATATGAGCTATATGTACTATATATGAGCTATATGTACTATACATGGGCTCTATGTACTATATATGAGCTCTATGTACTATCTATGAGCTATATGTACTATCTATGAGCTATATGTACTATATATGAGCTATATGTACTATACATGGGCTCTATGTACTATATATGAGCTATATGTATTATATATGAGCTCTTTGTACTATCTATGAACTCTATGTACTATCTATGAGCTCTATGTACTAGCTATGAGCTATATGTACTATATATGAGCTATATGTACTATATATGAGCTATATGTACTATATATGAGCTATATGTACTATCTATGAGCTCTTTGGACTATATATCAGCTCTATGTACTATCTATGAGCTATATGTACTATATATGAGCTCTATGTACTATCTATGAGCTATATGTACTATATATGAGCTATATGTACTATATATGAGCTATATGTACTATACATGGGCTCTATGTACTATATATGAGCTCTATGTACTATCTATGAGCTAAATGTACTATCTATGAGCTATATGTACTATATATGAGCTATATGTACTATACATGGGCTCTATGTACTATATATGAGCTATATGTATTATATATGAGCTCTTTGTACTATCTATGAACTCTATGTACTATCTATGAGCTCTATGTACTAGCTATGAGCTATATGTACTATATATGAGCTATATGTACTATATATGAGCTATATGTACTATACATGGGCTCTATGTACTATATATGAGCTCTATGTACTATCTTTGAGCTATATGTACTATCTATGAGCTATATGTACTATCTATGAGCTCTTTGGACTATATATGAGCTCTATGTACTATATATGAGCTATATGTACTATATATGAGCTATATGTATTATCTTTGAACTCTATGTATTATCTATGAGCTATATGTACTATATATGAGCTATATGTACTATCTATGAGCTCTTTGGACTATATGAGCTCTATGTACTATCTATGAGCTATATTTACTATCTGTGAGTTCTATGTAATACCTATGAGCTCTTTGTTCTATCTATGAGCTCTTTCTACTATCTGTTGTTTTTATACGAAACATGTGTTAGCTATTCGGCATAAACGAGTTATATTCATGTCGTTTTGTCAGTTGTTAACACGTGTATTAATCCAGGAAAAAATGTATTCTAATAAACAAATGATTTTACATAAGTTATTTTTGATTTTAATTCAGATTACAAGATGAAATAAAAAGACTCACTAAGACCTCAAACGAACTGAGAAAAGAAAATGAAAGGTATGTACATAAAATATAGTAATATTTCATTATCAAAAATGAGATATAGGGTCCTTTAGAAACCACAGCGTCCGAACGCAATTGCATCGTAGGTCCGCACTGTACTGCAAACAAGGACTTGAAAATACAATGAAAGAGACAAAAAACAACAGAAAGGGTGGTGAAGACAGGTTTACCGACTTGGGACGGTCAGTAGGCAATAAGTCCTACTGGTTAGCTTGAATCGATTTTATATGCGAACAATCCTCGCTATTATCATGTCTTCAGCGCCCAAATAGACAAGACAGTGTAAACAAAACTACATCCCATCAAAAGGAATTCTCTAACAATAAAGTCCACATCCAGAGAAACTAACTAAAGAAACACATACAAAAAAACAATGAACATCTTAGGATGTATCCAGAATCGTACTGAACAACCATAGTTGTTGTAGCTAAATAGAAAACCAATCTAGGGTACGACCAGAAAACTCGAGGGACGAAAGTTCATGCACCCACCTCCCTTAGTTGGGGTTTCAGTAGGTACAATCATAGAGTCTCAAGAGGTAGTCAGCAAAAACGTTTTCTTATACAGCTTTAACATGAAATGTCCGAATATACAAACTGACAAAAGGAAAGTAGCATAATTCACAAATATCAATTGAGAAATGTTCTTCTGTATATGAAGGGAAATGATCAAAGTGTGCTTTTTTTGATTATTCAATGTAAACGTAAACGAAACGTTTAAAACACTTCTACACTCCATCATTGGAAATTGTAAAATTCATTTGATAGACACAATGATAGATATGCAATGCACAAGCTGAAGTACTGTATGTGTTTGTTTCAGAATCAAAGGTGTTCAGCCAATAGTCACCAAGGCGAAAGGGAAGCAAGTCGAGAAAATAGAAGAAAGGTACGTAAGAGCATATGCGGCCAGCATACCAGTTTATATCAAATTGTAGTAAAGAGGCTTTTTTATCAAAGTAGATATAAAAGTCGAACTGGAAATGTAGCATTCAAGGACCACTGTCAAGCAAAGACACGCATAGAAACAAACAATAATTATAAAGATGAATGAAAGTCAAAATATGACATAATAAACATAAAAAGGTTGATAATAGGGCTACCGCCTTGGAACGGTCAGTGGCAAAAAAGGCCGGTGGGGGTTTAAATCAAGTTATAGGGTGCACCAAATCTCACTCTTACCCTACTGTCATCCCAATAAAACGGGACTGTGTTAACAAAGATATCCCCGCCATGTTATATTGTCTTACAGACAAGGCAGCATTAGGCAATATAATCATCAAACATATATCATGTATTATGAATAAAAAACAAAATCCTAGAAAGCCACACATCAAGTACTGAATGACTTGACTTGGCAGAAGCCAAACAACAAGAGAACAAACAATTAAGGATACGACAAGACAAGATACAAGACATTGCACAAACAAGAGAAAAGCGTTCACAGACGCAGGTTTTATTGAGTCTGTTCAAGTAATACTTTTGCAACATCTTTCATGCCCTCTAACTCCAGCTTGAATGGTTATTTTAATGCACAGCAATATGTTCGATGATTCCAAAGTAATACTAACGATTCATAGTAAGGTGATACCTTGTTCAGTTACACAACACTAAAAGGGTTAAGCATTGCAAACAAGCACAGAGAATAAAGTAGCACGCCATTGTTTTATTGAGACTGTTCTGTGTTAGACAGTTAATATACCGCTGTGTTATTGAGACTGTTCTGTGTTAGACAGTTAATATACCGCTGTGTTATTGAGACTGTTCTTTGTTAGACAGTTAATATACCGCTGTGTTATTGAGATTTGTTAAACAGTTAATATACCGCTGTGTTATTGAGACTGTTCTGTGTTAGACAGTTAATATACCGCTGTGTTATTGAGACTGTTCTTTGTTAGACAGTTAATATACCGCTGTGTTATTGAGATTTGTTAAACAGTTAATATACCGCTGTGTTATTGAGACTGTTCTTTGTTAGACAGTTAATATACCGCTGTGTTATTGAGACTGTTCTTTGTTAGACAGTTAATATACCGCTGTGTTATTGAGACTGTTCTTTGTTAAACAGTTAATATACCGCTGTGTTATTGAGATTTGTTAAACAGTTAATATACCGCTGTGTTATTGAGACTGTTCTTTGTTAGACAGTAAATATACCGCTGTGTTATTGAGATTTGTTAAACAGTTAATATACCGCTGTGTTATTGAGACTGTTCTGTGTTAGACAGTTAATATACCGCTGTGTTATTGAGACTGTTCTTTGTTAGACAGTTAATATACCGCTGTGTTATTGAGACTGTTCTTTGTTAGACAGTTAATATACCGCTGTGTTATTGAGACTGTTCTTTGTTAATCAGTTAATATACCGCTGTGTTATTGAGATTTGTTAAACAGTTAATATACCGCTGTGTTATTGAGACTGTTCTTTGTTAGACAGTTAATATACCGCTGTGTTAGTGAGATTTGTTAAACAGTTAATATACCGCTGTGTTATTGAGACTGTTCTTTGTTAGACAATTAATATACCGCTGTGTTATTGAGATTTGTTAAACAGTTAATATACCGCTGTGTTATTGAGACTGTTCTGTGTTAGACAGTTAATATACCGCTGTGTTATTGAGACTGTTCTTTGTTAGACAGTTAATATACCGCTGTGTTATTGAGATTTGTTAAACAGTTAATATACCGCTGTGTTATTGAGACTGTTCTGTGTTAGACAGTTAATATACCGCTGTGTTATTGAGATTTGTTAAACAGTTAATATACCGCTGTGTTATTGAGACTGTTCTTTGTTAGACAGTTAATATACCGCTGTGTTATTGAGATTTGTTAAACAGTTAATATACCGCTGTGTTATTGAGACTGTTCTTTGTTAGACAGTTAATATACCGCTGTGTTATTGAGATTTGTTAAACAGTTAATATACCGCTGTGTTATTGAGACTGTTCTTTGTCAGGCAGTTAATACAGTTAATACCGCTGTTTTATTAAGACTGTTCTTTGTCAGACAGTTAATACAGTTAATACCGCTGTTTTATTAAGACTGTTCTTTGTCAGACAGTTAATATAGCTGTTTTATTGAGACTGTTCTTTGTTAGACAGTTAATACAGTTAATACCGCTGTTTTATTGAGACTGTTCTTTGTCAGACAGTTAATATAGCTGTTTTATTGAGACTGTTCTTTGTTAGACAGTTAATACAGTTAATACCGCTGTTTTATTGAGACTGTTCTTTGTCAGACAGTTAATATAGCTGTTTTATTGAGACTGTTCTTTGTTAGACAGTTAATACAGTTAATACCGCTGTTTTATTGAGACTGTTCTTTGTCAGACAGTTAATATAGCTGTTTTATTGAGACTGTTCTTTGTTAGACAGTTAATACAGTTAATACCGCTGTTTTATTAAGACTGTTCTTTGTCAGACAGTTAATACCGCTGTTTTATTAAGACTGTTCTTTGTCAGGCAGTTAATACAGTTAATACCGCTGTTTTATTAAGACTGTTCTTTGTCAGGCAGTTAATACAGTTAATACCGCTGTTTTATTAAGACCGTTCTTTGTCAGACAGTTAATACCGCTGTTTTATTGAGACTTTTCTTTGTTAGACAGATAATACCGCTGTTTTATTGAGACTGTTCTTTGTTAGACAGATAATACCGCTGTTTTAGTAAGTCTGTTCTTTGTCAGACAGTTAATACAGTTAATACCGCTGTTTTATTAAGACTGTTCTTTGTCAGACAGTTAATATAGCTGTTTTATTGAGACTGTTCTTTGTTAGACAGTTAATACAGTTAATACCGCTGTTTTATTGAGACTGTTCTTTGTCAGACAGTTAATATAGCTGTTTTATTGAGACTGTTCTTTGTTAGACAGTTAATACAGTTAATACCGCTGTTTTATTGAGACTGTTCTTTGTCAGACAGTTAATATAGCTGTTTTATTGAGACTGTTCTTTGTTAGACAGTTAATACAGTTAATACCGCTGTTTTATTGAGACTGTTCTTTGTCAGACAGTTAATATAGCTGTTTTATTGAGACTGTTCTTTGTCAGACAGTTAATACAGTTAATACCGCTGTTTTATTGAGACTGTTCTTTGTTAGACAGTTAATACAGTTAATACCGCTGTGTTATTGAGACTGTTCTTTGTTAAACAGTTAAAAAAAGCAGTCGTTCTTGAATGATTATGTGCATCATCTCGGCCAATACAAACTGACTTGATGCATTCAGGACGAATTATAAATGTCGAGCAAAATAACATAAAATAAACAATCATGGTAGCAAAAACCATTATAGCAAATGTGCTAGATAAATCCGTTTGATCTTCCGGCCAAGTTAAGTAGCTAGGTTCGATATACGTTCAGAGTCACATTGTCATCATTATTGGAATTTAAATAGAATGGGTGGATATGTCTTCATGGCATCAATATTACGAAATAAATAAATCAGTTTACAGAGCAGTAACGTGGATATAATACTAGGTATGAGAAAGTAAATTGCAAAACAGATTTCAAGATCTCATCAAGTCCTTTTATTTGAATTATGCCAAAACAGTAGTTATTGACAACACGATTCTTGGATCCTTGTATCCTCTGGAATCATATTTCTATATGGGATGTTTGATATAATTGTGTTGTTGTTATGTTTAACATGTAATTATTGCCTTATTAGGACATAATCAGTGTATTGTAAATATATATGTTTAATCATGTTTTTTGTTTTAATTTGAACTATTCTTTGTTTCGTTTAGACACAGAACTGAAAAGAAGGGAATGGAAGACAAAATCAATGAGTTGGAAAGTGGAATGAGAAAAAACTTAAATATGTAAGACGATGCAATTTATTTAATCATTGTATTCAGTAGCCAGTATGCACCGTTCCAAATCCCATGTCATCATGCGACATGCGGTATATAATTATGTGAGTTCTAAACTCGTGACGACACGTGTATGCCGGATTGAAATCGACACAAGAACATCTATGAATAGTTATTGTTTTCAGTTTAAGCAATTATTGAATGTTAATTATGTTCAGTTTAAAAATGGAGATCATATCGGACTCACTACTACGAAAACACGAACATACTCGACAGAGCCTCGCACCATGTGCTCTCTATTTATTCTATCCATTGCATCATTACATAATTATACCAAATTTCCAATATTATAATTATGTGTTTGTATGTGCGTACTCGAGTGCGTGTGTGTGTGCTTTCGTGCGTGCGTGTTAGCGTAATTCATTTTCAGTGTAGCAAATATAATACTGCTATTAAATATATACTATATACCTTAGAAACATATTTTGCATTGTATACATGTATAATACGAATACTGTGTTGTAATCTAAATTCAGAACAAACAGCTTATAAACTAACTTTTTGCTTTACATTATAGCGATATTCGCCCATTCCATTCAAGAACCATTATGCTTCTTGTTTATCATTACTAATACATACTGGTATTTGAGTATTCCTATACAACTTGTAAATGCTTGTTTATCGAGTGGTTCACGTATATTCCGAGTTTTCTCATACAAAAGCTGTATAAAAGTCGAACAGGAAATGCATCTTTCACAGACCACGGTAAACCCAAAAACACGCAAAAGGACAAACATGAATGGCAATGTTAACA
>JAWPHD010016768.1:0-48141 GCA_037043455.1 Cyrtodaria siliqua
ATGATGATGAATAACGTTGTGTCTAAATTGTAATATTTCAACGGGAGAGTGAATGAGTCAGTAATTGAAAGAGTTGGATTGGATTGTAGAGACCAGCCAAAGTACATACAAAACCTTATTTTCACCAACCAGGACTGGAGATTTTGTTGCCACCAGCTTTCTTAATAGTTTAGTTAAACCATAAAGTAAATGTTTAAAATAACAAAAATATAAACCCTCCAGGTCACTTTTCGTCACCACACCTCATAGGTATATTAATGCATCTTATGGCAATATCCAATACAAACATTCAGGGACAACGAACAATATCCGTACACCAGCATTTTAACATCAACGTGCTTTGAGAATTTAGACAGAAATAGCAAACAAATGGTTAAAATGCTATTTTCGGTAAAAAACCCGTTGCCTGTCTATACAGAATAGACATTCATATTTCATGGATTAAGAGAAACTGTGAACAAAAGACTATCAGTGTCAAAATAACAGTACCCGCATCACTTTTGTTCATTCACGAATTAGCTACTGCTAATCACCTATATTTACTTGTACTTGAAAAAATGTATCCACAATACTGCAGATATTTAAATGCGTGCAGATCTTAAAAACAAACGAAATGTACGCGATCAGTAAAATGGTAGTCTGTGTGAGTTTATTTATGTTCACCGTTTTGTGTGTAACATTTAGATCACCGTTTTATTGGTACAATATCCGGTGTGCGATTATACACAGTGATAAAGGTCGTATAATTAAACTCGCAATTTAACTCTTTACTCGAATTCTCTAAGCAAATTTGACTAACATATGCAGTTCTCAGACTAATTCTGACATACTGTCACATTATATTTCACGTTTAAAAAGCCAAAACTTATCGACACCGTATTTTCTTGTAGTGGCGGCGATAGACATATCGTATTATGATTTTAAACGGTTTCTTTAATTAGCGAAATCAACAGACCGTGTCAGGATTATTTAACTCCATGGGATTTTCCATAGATGTTTCATATTATGTCCTACGTCAGTAACTAGGTCAGTAACCTGAAGGACGGACTTTGGAAAAAGTAGTTTATGTACACGCATCAACAAGTGGTTATTTAACGAGGAGAAAGTTGAGAGTCATTTATCTTACAAATCTGCTAATGGGCATGATCAAACATTGTTCAAACTAATAAGGAGATCAACTGATTTCGTCATCATAATCCGGGTAATCGTTACCGGTTAACCGTGTTAAGAGAGAAAATTGTGATTCTTATTATATGATGACTGGAGGTATACAGTACTAGTTTTATCCAGGAATAAGTGGGTGGTCTGTCTCCATATATAGTCTAACATGTGCTGCTGGAAAATGACATTGGCAAAGACAAAGACAGAAAATGCATCCCTACACCCAAACGCGACATACTTTGCCATAGTTCATTTGACGCATTCGCTCTCTCTCGCTCTCTCTCTCTCTCTCTCTCTCTCTCCACAAATATGAAACTAATATTCCTCAATTCAACATTAGTACGCTTTTTCTATCATTTGCTATACATCACATAAAACAGTATTTGATGGTCAAGAGAGTGTAAACAACGAGTTTTATTTTGTTCACTATTCATAGAGCTATACGAACATGTCCTACAGCTGTAGTATTTCTGTACCGGTTCCGATACAAGCCGAGCTAGAACAAACTCATAATTGCAGGTAAGCGGATTAGGGCCACCTTTAGAAAGACCTACTTAATATTCGGTAACGCCTACTTAATTGTGTATTCAGTCCCTCCTTCTCCACGGAGGGTGTCCTGAGAAGTTGAGCTCACTATCATGAATAATTAGTAGGTCCTTCTAAAGGTGCCACTTTTCCGCTTACCCTAAATATGTACATGGTCTGAATTGACAACCATTCTCAAACTGTTTTTTACGGTTGAGCTCAAGTAGTCAAATTTCGTTACCAAAATATACCCACGAGGTTCAAATATAACCAATCGTATGCGGTTGTTATTTATTAGTATTTATCTTATTTATACAAATCGGCTTGCTTGTTATGAACGTTTATCCTTTAAACGTAAATAATTATTTGAGATGAAATTTTGCCCTACCTGGGCTTTAGTTAAGAATGGTTGGTGAATCAAGACCAGGCTTGCAATCACCAACACTCTTCAACTATTCTTAGACTTGAGCTCAAGTACTGCACATTCGATCTCAAAGATTTCCATGGACCTTCAAAGATAACGAATCGTAAAAAGTTGCTATGTATTAGTATGCATCATATTTATACACAGCAGCTTGTTATAACGTTTATCTGTAAACTTATATAAATATTTGTGATTGAAAGTTGCATACTTCAGCTTAAGTCTAATGATATTCTCAAGAATGTTTGTGAATTCAAGGACCTGCCTGGAATTCACCAACCATTATTTAAACTATTATGAAACGAGCTCTAAGTACTGAAATTCGTTCACAAATATTTCCATGACCTTCAAAGATTAACAGTCGTAAGTAGTTGCTATTATTACCATGCATCACTTTTATAGTTAGCTATGGTGGCATATTTCTGCCACGAGATAGCTAGATAATATATCGTGATTTTTCGCGATATGTTAAATTTTCTCTTTAATGTTAACAATTTATCTAACAATAGCTATCGCGATAGAATATCTTAAACATTGAACTTTGTTTTTCCGTAATAATAACTAATATCATGAAAATTCACTTTACCAGCTAGGTATTTTCTTTTGTGTTCTTAATAATTTCTGAATAGCTATTGGAAAATTCACGTCCTCGGGCTGGGCAGTTTAGATATCTACAAACTGTATATAAATAGACTGTTTTGTAAATAACCTGGTGGGGGTAAAAGCCGTATCATATATTGTTATCAAAAACCAAAATAATTACCATTTATCACAGACCTAATACAATATGTCTTTTGCATTTAAATAGAGGCCTACTTTTCATACGAGTAAAAATATCATGTGATTAAATTGATAACCATTATTATAAAATATAGTAGAGTATATACAAAATATACTAAAAAAAACAAAACATCCTACCTGGCATAGTGTACAGAATACCGTAAGTTCCGCAACAGTCATAACTTTACAAACAAACAGACAGACAGGCGAGCAGCAGGGACAGACAGACACAGAGGCAGACATGCAGACAGACAGACAGACAAACAGACAGTTGAGTTGCAACTTTTAAGAATACAAATTATTTAAGAATGCAATTAAAGGCTTAGGATATTAATTCTTTATTGCGTATTTGTTATGTAATAATATTATTAGTCCTCTACCGGGTCATTGGATTCCTATAATATTATACTCAAATGTTCAACACCATGAGACGATGACTATTGTGTGATTTGTAGTTCTGAGGTTTAAAGTCCCTCCACCAACAAACACGACAACTTTTCCCTGAAGCGATGGGCAAAATAGAGTCTGGACTGTAAGTCGTGACTAGAGCCAGGGGCCCTGTTTTAATAAACATACATTACGATAAGTCACATTTTAAAATCGTTCCTTTTTTCACCTACGCATCTCAGTTTGACAATTATGTATGCACGTAGTGCAACAAGAATCACATGTATATGGAAATGAAATGAAATCACGTGTATTTGAAACTGTAATTGATAGTGAAACATTTAAGAAAATTGATTTACGAACAAAATGGTCGTTAGTTGGTTCATAAAACGGGGATCCAGGTCCCTACCTTCAAGATTATCTTACGATAAGTCACATTTGATAACGTTCACTGTTTTCCACCTACGCATTTTATTTTGGACAATTATTGTAGCACGTAGTGCAGGAGAATCACATGCTATATGGAAATGAAATGAAATCACGCTGTATTTGAAACTGTAATGATAGTGAAACATTTAAAAATTGATTACGATCAATATGGTCGTAAGTTGTTTCATAAAACGGGCTCCAGGTCCACCTTCAGATTAAGGTCTCACATGTACTTTGAATGCATTGCTTCAAGTTTCGTGTCCGCGCTATAACTTCTTTATTAATATTGGAGTTCAATAACATTATAAACACATTACACCACCTGTATTCGATCGATTTGTCGCGACTAGAGAACCCAGGTCCCTATCATTCAAGGTCATTGTCACACATTACTATGAAGTTATTGCTGTTAGTCCGTGTCCGGCTATATATTCCCTTGTCTATCATTGGATTGCAATACTATTACACACTTATGTTCACACTCATGAGAAGATGTGTTGTGACAAAGGCAAGGGCTTACCATCAAGGTCAAGGTCACATTAACACGTCGACGGTTATTGCTATAATTTGGTGTCCGGGCTATAGATTCTTATCTATCATTATATTCTAATTATATTCTAATAATGTTATAAACATATGTTTACCCCCATGAGACAATTTGTCAATCAACAATAAGAACGTAACCTCAAGTTCAAGGACACACATACCTTTTGAAAGTTTTTGTTGTAATTAACTTTAACCATCAGACCCAAACCGGTAGGGATCATTGCTTTGTAACATTTGGCTTAATAGTATGCTAAAGAGTTTGTTGTAATAATGTATGTCCTATTTGTAATGCTTAATTTATGATTAAATAATTTTACATCTATGTATATTATAAAGTAAGTGGAATGATAATGTTGAACATTATGTACTTTTCTTCACCGTACGGGAAATGTGTTGTAATGCTTACACCATAGAAACAGTGTTTATATATATTATAACATCATATATTTGTTTTTAGATTTAATATAATAACATCTGTTTTATCATAAATTATATAAACAATATTATACATATCACTGATCACTTTCATAGACACTATTAGCCATTATAATATCAATGCCAGAGCGGCTGCCGTTTCCGATAGTTTTCGTTATAGTACGGTACGGATTTTACCCCAACCGGATATGCTACTATCTCGAAATAATCGTGATAATTATCTAGGTATCTACAGGGAGTACGTTATAACGTATAACGTACTCCCCTGATATCTAGTGGCAGAATATGCCACCATAGATAGCAGCTTGCTTCATCTGTAAACTTATAGAAATATTTGTGATTGAAATTTGGAAACTTGAGCTTAAGTTTAAGAATATTCTCAAGAATGTTGGTGAATTCAAGACCTGGTCGTTTCCATTGTTAAACTTTAATGTTGATGACCTTAAAAACTAAAACCTCTTTAGAATACTAGGGCGGCGTGGGTAGGGGAGGTGGGGGTGTGGGGTCAACTATCTTATTAGAAAGGTTCTTCAGTTATTCACTAACACTAGGGACAAATGTCAAAAATGACTCCTTGCAATTGAATACCATTCTATTTTCACATATTACTAAAATTGTCAAAAGCACGATGAGCTGCATTTACATATATGACATCCGTTCGGTTTGGAGTAATCAAAACCTTTAGCTAAAATATATTGCCGAGGAGCTTGGAAACATGATATTGACATTATTTTGATACTAAAAATCTGTTTCTTCTACATAACCCAGTGCAAATGCTACATAACCAAAAATATAACTTTTTGGATGATGGTGATGCTGCTAATGATTATGCTGTTGCTACTTGCTGCTGCTGCTTGATGATGATACTGATGATTATTGATGATATGATGAGGACAATCATGATGATGACAACGATTACGAAGATACCGACGATGACGACGATGATCGAGATGATGATGATGATGATGTAATGATGACTGATGATGATGATGAAGTTTGAGCAACAGATGAATAACTTTCGCCTTGAAACCACTTAATATGAGCTTTCTGTCATAAATATGAAAGTGCAAGGTATCAGTAATCCGAAAGACAGAAATCCATCAAGTCAATGTAAGAAATAAATCTGTTTTTGTTCTACCGATACAACAGACACATAAGTTCTGCTCGGCTTAACGATATCCCTCGAATCTCAGGGTTTCTTTCCTGCGACAATCAATGGAGAATTGTCGACTAATGAATATTCTGTCAGCGTAATTTAGTAGTTTTCGAAGTATGAAACATTGGTCATTCTTATTCTAACAAAGTAGATCTTTACAAGTACGTTTGCCTGACTTAACGTGTTGGATTTGCTGTCTAGACTATCCGTAGATTAAAATAATTCATGAGTATGTTTTTGAATTTCGATGCCGGTAAAATTAATGCCTGACAAATACAACAAACTACTGAATGAACCAAAGTAAAGAAAGCTAAAAATATTCTACTAGCCAGTACGGGTTGATAACCGCTGTCGGGGAATGGAGAACGATCACTCAATCCATTTATGTATCCAATGTTAAGAAATATTTAGGACAGCAAAATTGATTAAAAATCCAAGTTGAAACAAATTGAAATTTTTTGAAATAAAAATCAAAACACGCTTCTCTGCGCATGTATACATGCTAATATGTTTGCAGAGTATTCAAGCATACAGTAATATTTTTGTTTAATAGTAAAGACTCCCCGACTTTCGGCAAAACAAAGGAAACATGTCCAAATTAAACGGGTACCGGTATCATTCCCAAAACGGTGAAACAAATCCACTAACTGTAAAACGAGACTGTAGTTATAATCAGAACTGAGTATGTGCAGTATAAGAAGAGAAAAAGGGATGTAAATAAAACTACTTGATAGAACGAATGAACTAAGTACGAACACTTTTGTTTACAAACTCATTGGATTGCGTTTTTGCAGAGATACTCATTCTCGGTTTCTGTTTACTAAATTTGTTTTGATTAAAATTAAACCACAAGGATGAAGTATACAGACATATAGCATTGAACAATGGCAACGATGGAAATATTCGATGAATTACAAACAGGCACTGGACGTAACCTTGTTCAATGCCTCGGTTCTGGCACAGGTTGTCATTGTGGTAGAAGAGAACGTATAACGAGATGAAAATATATCTTTACCATTTACTATCTCTAACATTATATCTTCTTCTCTATAATTGTCTGTCCATCCACATAGGGCCTACGGCGTACCGGTTGCATATTGACCTCCGGCCTCGTTGTCATCACGTCATTGTAGAGTTCGATATAAATTCCACATATTCTGCCATTTTGGTTCCATTGTCCAATAAATATTGAAAAAGGGATCACTTGGAGGCAACAAACACAAATAATATAGAAAAGTAGCAGACTGACTCGGTTTTATTGAGTCTGTTCATGAGACGTAATATAACATGCAACACTTCTCATGCCCCTATCTGCGGCTTAAACGGTATTCTACTTTAAAAAGCACAAAGATTGGGCTTAGATGTTCCCACACGAATCTGCAAGGCTCGTTTTATAGCAATCAAACAATTTATGCTGGAAACAGTTTCATTTCAATCATACAGTTATGCCCTTGAATATTTTTATTTAGAATTTCATAGCCAAATATATGGTTAAATGTTTATCCTTTTACCATGTTTACTCTGTAATGATTCTTAAAAATAAAAATTAAATTAAACACATTTAATAGGAAACAGCATTAGTATTAAGTTGTGACAGTGTATTAAAATTAATTTTAGACACATCGTGTAATGGCAGATACATTATTCAGTTTAATAAAGGATGTACGTCATATTCTCCACAAGAAAGTTGATTATCGTTCTAGTTTATCGGGGTACGGAGGTCGTATCTCCACATACTCACCCTGGATGGGGGTTATTGTTTTAAATTATTGGCGGTACAGAAGCCGTATCTCCACTTAATCGACCTGGATGGGGGTTATTGTTCTAAATTATTGGCGGTACAGAAGCCGTATCTCCACATATTCGACCTGGATGGGGGTTATTGTTCTAAATTATGGGCGGTACAGAAGTCGAATCTCCATATACTCGACCTGGACGGGGGTTATTGTTCTAAATTATTGGCGTAACAGTAGCCGTATCTCCACATACTCGACCTGGATGGGTGTTATTGTTCTAAATTCCTGACGGTACAGAAGCCGTATCTCCACATACTCGACCTGGATGGAGGTTATTGTTCTAAATTACTGACGGTTCAGAAGCCATATCTCCGCATACTCGGCCTGGAAGGGGGTTATTGTTCTAAATTACTGGCAGTACAGAAGCCGTATCTCCACATATTCGACCTGGACGGGGGCTCAACTAGGCGTCCGTGTGCGTCACTGAGTACCTAGTTTTCGTCTAACGAGACATTTGTATATACATTATCATCTTTGTATTTGGCACTGACCGTTCCGAGGCGGTACCCATATTGGCATCACTTTTATGTTTGTGATGTCGCATACTTGGCTTCTGTTTATTCTTGTAATTGTTGATTGTCTTGAAGGCGTGTTTTGAAGGACTAAGTTCTGTAAATGCTTTATTTCTTGTTCGACGTCTGTATCTATTTTGTTAATGATATTCAAATACCCACATCGGATTTCAGCAAAAGTAGATATAGAACAACCAGAAACATACAAAGAAACAAAGAACAACTATATATAAAGATGAATAAAATACAAAATAAGACATCACAAACACACAATGGTTGACAATAGGGCTACCGCATTTGAACGTTCGGTGGCATAAAAAAGTTGCGACAACTATAAAACTATAGTCATATAAGAACAAGTGCCTTTAATATTATTTTACAGCGATATCAAAAGCAAGGGAAATACAGAACACCGAAACATCTAGATCATATTAATAGTTGTTTAGCTATCCCATCTAAATCTACTTGCACCAGATCATGGCGGGGATTTCTTTATTTACACGGTTCTGTTTTAATGGGATGACAGTAGGGTAAGTGTGAGGTTTGGTGCATCCTAGAACCGATATAAACCCACCAGTGGCCTACTTTGCCACTGACCGTTCCAAGGCGGTAGCCCTATTGTCAACCCTTGTGTGTTTGTGATTTGCCTTCTTGTTTGTCTGTTTGCGGGTTTGTTTCTGTGTTTTGTGGTTGACTGTCCTCCTTGAATGCTTCTTTCCCTGTCCGATCTTTTTTTATGTATATAAATATATTTTTGTTTCACAGGCATATGTGATAAACTACTAATTATCTTCTTTCGCTTTGTATTGATGTATTTAACTACAATATATACAGTGTCATAGCGATATATTTTAAATTATAAATTGTGTTTTAGGTTGAACTACGGGTGATCAAGTGCACGAATTTAATCCGTGTAATCCTAAAGAAAGTAACCGCGAGGTGACTAACTTTATGATTAAGCAACATGTCCGAGTTTCACACGAAATCCCCATAGACATACAGATGGAATCACCGAATAGACTACGTCACAAGTTCTGACGATTTCGATACTAATCAAAATCCGATCAACGCCGTTAAAAAGAGTGATTTATAAAGAGTTCGTCAGTCTAATCTAATTATGTCACAACAAGATTTGAGCCTTACGTACACGATACCTTCATTCATACTTGAACGTATTCAACTTTAAAAAGAATTTGAAATGTTTGATTAATTGATTCCAACATGACGCGGATGGTTGGAAACATGTTTACATCACTAATCTTCACCTTTTAATTTGGATTACCGGAAGCGGACTTGAATGACCAGTACTACAGTATTTGTCAACACTGATGATAACAATTTTACTACAAAAAGTGAATGTATTTCTTAAAATTCAGACAGGAAAAACGTTTCTACAGAAAAGTACGACAACTATTTAAATTTAACAAACACGGTTTAAAGTAAATATCTGTTTAACACTGAAGGCGTGTTAAATTCGTTGTTCCTAATTCGGATAGTTCGCGTTAATTTTAATACTCATTTTCGTACCAAGAGGTAAGTTTTTTAGCTAAATACGATATACACTTGACAAAAATAATCCATACATAAAACAGATTTTGTGTACCACAGCTTTTACTTGTAAATGCTCAGATATAATACTCTTCATGGAAAGAAGTTTCTGAAACTTTAACTGTGCCATTAAGCTATGTATTTGTGATTGTTGGACGATGGGGCATAGTATTGTACGATACAAACTAGTATATATGAATTACTTAAGAGTATATTGAGTAAACTATATTTCTATGGACGAGATGCAAAGCAGTGTATTTTCGGGGTCAATGGTAAAGTGAATAATAAAATAACACATTTGTTGGGAAAAATCGCATCATTCCCTAGCATTTATAATATCTTCAAACAATTATATCAATGATCATAAGTCCCTAAGAAGTCGTGCTAACATGTTTTGTTTTGTATAGTTTAAGATAACTGCTCTTAGCACAAATAACAAAACTGCATCTCAGTAGTTATTTTATCTCTAATTTTAACTCGTTAGATTACAAACGATGGACAGTGCAATCCAGTACCTTACATCAGCGGTGGTTATAACACTGATCATATTTACCGTACGGACACACGCACACGGACGTCTAGTTGAGCCCCCGTCCAGGTCGAGCATGTGGAGATACGGCTTTAATACCCCGATAAACTACAACGATAACCAACTCTCTTGTGGCGGATACGACGTAAGAAAATCCTCTGTTAAAAAGAAGAATGCATCTTATATGGAATAATAAACACTTGTACATTTCAGAATTACCACTTTATCCGTAGTTTAAGACAATCAATATCTAGTTTCTAAGTAATGGTTTCATTAAAGTGTTCATTAAAAGGCAGATGCACTCTGGTCTAGTGGTTAAGCGTCGGACCCAGGATCGAAGAGTCGTGGGTTCGATCACCACCAAGACTATATGTGTTGTGTCCATGAGCAAGACACTTTATCTGCATTTGCTTGGTATTCGTTCTACCCAGGAACACATCGACAGTGATTAAATAAATGCAGCGAGATTTCGTTACAAACGACATAATTAAATAAGTTTAAACTTAAGCTAAAGGCAGCCATAACATTAATTGCGGTGTCAAACGCAAAAGCTAAGTAACACAAACTGTCATAAGTCTAGAAATAATGCGTTTTTCGTTTTAGATTAAACATAATTTGAAAGAATTACTAACCTCTGCGGAAGAAAAGGATGTACACTAGGTTGTTTTATATAAGTCAAAAATAGACATATTTAGGAGCGTTCATGTATGATTAAACTGAAACAGTTTCCAACATGATTTATTTAATTGATATTATAAAAGATTGATATTATACAAGGTCTTAAACAATCTTATAGGTACAATGGAGCCAAAATACTGGAAAATGTGGAATATGTGGCGATGCCTACAATGGCCGTCGTGAAAATGAGGCAGGAGGTCTATATGCAACCGGCACACTGTCGCGCCACTATGTGGAGGGACAAACCATTACCGTGACTTTAGACATAACAACGAACCATGGTGGCTACTTTGAGTTCAGAATATGTCCAAACAATAATCCATCACGACCGGCAACCGGTGAGTTTAACACGTTCAGTATGATTCAAAATATAAAATATACCATGAATAAATGAATACGTTGCACATGATGCCAGTTTCTAAAAGTTCTGACTTATCCAAAAGATTTGGTCAAGTATGACGGTTAATTTTTACGAGGTATGGGCAGACCATTCCATTTTATTGGAACAAATACTGTATCCGTAAGAATCGACACCGTTTCACTTGCCAACTTGAGCTCCCAGTGGGATTCTACCCGAAAATATAAACGGGCATTACACAATATATCTTTATTTCGGTCAATGTACTTACAGATATATATTTACGCGTACATGCATTATATCCTCACGAGCTGTTGGGTGGGGGAGGGGCAGTGGGTAGGGGGAGAAATCCATGTCCAAATTATTCAATATTCGAATAATATATAACAATATGTGTTTATGTTTGAAATGCTAGCTGTTTAAAATACAAATCGATTTAAAGATATTTGGACAAATATAACATATATTCCGAGTGATTTCGTTGTTAATGATTGTTAATAATCTAAACAACATAATAATGTCCAGGCTTAAGTTTTGCAGAATGAAACTATATACTACTTTCAATTTGGATTACATATTGTCTATTTTCAGAATCGTGCTTGAATCAATACTTACTGAGACAACCAAACGGAGAAACAAAATGGCACCTACCGACAGGAACTCGCAAGTTCTCGTTGAATCTCGTATTACCACGTGGACTCACGTGTACTCAGTGTGTCATGCAGTGGAAGTGGAACACAGGTAGGTATTTATTTAATGATGAAAAAAATGCAACATTAACAAATAAATACAGTTAATAATTGCACGACTATATTGTGTTATGATCCATAATAAACGTTTATTCATGTAGGTAAATGTTTACGGAAAACATTGATGAAATAAGATAGTTTGGTGATTGTAGATTGAATTCGACTAGCACGGAATCATTAGCTACAGACTGTATTTTCTATATGTTACTATTTATTTTCTAAACGGCATATTAATTTAATAGGTAAATAAACTGTTTTTGTTGTTTCCTCTCAGCGAGTAACTGGGACTGCGATGCGAACAATAATTGCTGTAAAGGTTGCGGTTCACAAGAACAGTTCTATGGCTGTGCTGACGTCGCAATAGCGCCCTCTACCTCTACCGGATTCAGCAATGTTGGAAATATCGGATCACCCATTAACGTTATCAACGGTGAATCCGGTGCGAACGTTGTGGTACCCGGGGGAGCAAGACCGGGCTTTATCCCAATTGACAGTCAGAAATGCGAAGCGACGGTTATGTGGAAAACTAAATATGTGTACGCAGATCGCTGGTGCCAGACTCAGTGTGCGTTTGGAAACTGTCCCACCCTGTATTGTCAAGCTGGTTGCCTAAATACTTACGGCTGAACAGTGTGCAATATTTACTTTAGTTAATAAAAAAATCATTCTTAATTAATTAAATACTTCAGATATGTATATATAGTTATGTTATTAGTCAATTAATTTTATTTAATATGTGAATTGTGTTTATTCTGTAATACTCAGTTTTCAGTAGGAGTCAGATCTTTTTCGTTTTGAATCATACATTTGGCATTAGTGGTGTGTCATTTTGTTGTACATTTCAAGATGCAAATGTGGGCCATATTTGTTTGTCTTTATTCCATACTCAAAACGTGCAAAAGCCATTAAGTCACATAAGTTACATATGTAATTTAGTTTTACAGGCATTATGTCGTACGAATGGGATAATTTAAATATGAACGGTTGTTTTTTCCTGTAATTGTATATGCTATCTTCAACATTATGTTGATGTTTAATGAGTATTGTACGAGTTTGTATGTGTGGGCAAGAGAGAGAGAGAGAGAGAGAGAGAGAGAGAATTTAATTTCTGCTGGGCTAGATCATGTCAAATTATGTTTACACAATATTTACAGATTCATGCAGTTGCTTATGTTTTTAGTTATTGAACATTTTATAATAAAATGATAAAACTCTGCAAATGTGTTTCTGTGTTTGTTATTATCATCTATCATGTCTATTAAGCCTGTATATAAAGGTATCATTACATGAAGAAGCCTTAAATGTAAAAGAAGCGTTATATATTCTGAACAAAATCTGCTTAGCACGACATTTTAGGGATAATAAAAAGACATATGAACATCATTGTTCAAAGGTAAGGATGTGATTTTCAAAAAATTGTGTTATTTTAATAGTTTCTGAACGAAGTATCAGAACTACCTCCCTTATAATAAAAACAAAACTTATTTCGTTATACAAAAAGTAATGCTTTGAACACATATAAAATTTGGCATTGGTAAGAATTTTCCATACTGTCATTGTATAAAAAAGGCTGAAATGTGTTCACAAACTAGTGTTATTCTCAATCATTTCGCAATTTTAAAATTACCTCCCTTTTCATTGAAATAATAACGATTTCAGATAACCTATACAAGTATGTTCCCAACATATTTGCTTGGTGTTTATCACGAACTTTGTTTACCCATGACTTTGTAGCATTATTATTGGTGATATCTATGTTACTTTAACATGGAACACTAACATACACAACTTTGTATCTGGTTCATTGAATTGACATGCAATTTATGTGCTAAATTTATTATATCAAGGTATATATTCATGATTATCTTCGTGTCGCCTTTATATTGCCATCCTAGTGTAACAAACAATGATTTGGTTGATTGGGCCTATTCGCCACTGTAACGATAAACTTCTATGAGAGATTTAATGTTGTACTACATGTATATTGTTTTAAACAGTTTGCATCTTAAATATATAAATATGTATACACTTCACAATATTTCAATGTGTTCACTAAACCGCATAATACACCATGTTTTAAACAAGCATACATTCAACTCATCCGTATAGTATTTAGTCTCTTTCACAATTCACGGTTTAAACATTTTTGTCGCCAACTACATCAAACACTCTTTCATAAATATTCCTGATACGCATAATAACATATATTTCTAAAACAAATCTCAGATATATTCAAATTTAGAATATTAGTTTCATGAATTAATTATTTTTAATGCTTTTCATGTTACATTGGTATGAATGGTAAATTACCGTTGATACTGGCACTGTATTGAATTGCTTATGGCATGATAAATAAGAAGGTAAAGCCATATTCTTAATAATCAAGCAGTTGAGGTTATGTAACAGCTATTGAGGCATGCCTATAGAGTAACGCAGTGCTGTTAGACACCATGTTGTGGTGGGGTTTTGTATTTTCTTTGTCTTTTACCATAATTTTAGTAATTAAAGTAACTGAGGTTTCTTTCCTTGACTTACCTATATGAATGACATCAGCAACGCAAGCCAAGAGTGAAATAATGATGAATAACATTGTTTTTAAATTGTAATATTTTAACGGGTGAGTGAGTGAATGAGTGGTGAACTGAATGATTTAGTTTGGGTTGTAGGGACCAACTATAGCACTTACAAAGCTTTATTTGAATGTCGTAATTATTCTCATAGTATTAATATGTTTTCATATTTTTTTACAAATCCAAGTCCTTCAGTGTTTGAATTTCATATTCAACACAATATTATAGAATTTTGCACAATGTTTAGCGAAAATATTGATCATTCAAAAACGCTACTTCAGAAGACTGCTCTTCCATTTAATGTCCATTTATCATTAAATTAATTTTACATGTTAGCTTGAAATGTTAATTTCTAAGACAATACCTTTTCATCTACCATGCTTAAATTCTGAATCTTGTAATGCACAGATATAACTGGTAATCTATGAAAAATTTCAAAGATCTTCGACAAGTACTTAAAGAGAAACAGGCATTTAAAAAAGTAACAGTTAACATACCTGAAAAAAAAATCAGGACGAAAATGCCTCAGTATGTATAAGTGATGTATATTAAATGTTCCATAACTTTCATCAAACAAAAGATATAGCATTCATTTTACCATCAATGGAATGGTATTGAAACTCTTTTTCATATGGTACCAAACATCAACACTCACAACGAGAACATAATTGTTAAAACGCGTTAGTGACAGAACTTATTGAATGACCCTCGTACATTAAATACAGTATTCTAAAACAATCCATGTAGCTTTCCGGTTGCTAAAATTAACCCAGTAAATTCGATCAAACCATTACAAAGAACTATTTGTATTTTATACTCAATTGCTAAAGAAAGTGTACACTGAGTTTTGTTTAAACCGTGGATGGCGACCCGTGTCGTTGGAAAAGGGAATCTTGGTGGTTGAGTGACGTTGAGATCTGGTAGTTATCTCCGCGTTACAACACACCACTTTGGTCCGGACTTCAACTCTGATCAATCGGTTTGTCACGTCAGCTATACGGGATCCTAGTTTCATGGTTAATTCATATCTCTCTCAATCCCTCTCGTTTAATATAGTACCCTTTTTATTTTTCCATCTTTAAACATAACCTAGAAAGGATATTTTATGGCGGTGGCGCTAGGGCTAATCATGTATTTGTGAACGCTATATTGCTATACTCATGCCACATTTAGGCGGAACATAAGTGCGGCTCTTCGATTTTTTAGTTAAAGGGTTATGTCCGTTGGGTGGTATGGGGGGTCTGATGCGTTAGTTTTATATGAGTATACTCTTCACGTATTCTCGGCATTTGTCTGTCGGATATCCACAGCAAATGCCCCTTGTTGGACTCCGAGGTGGTTGAGAAGCGTGGAGAATGAATATCAAGTCCCCAATTATGGGATCCAAACACGCACAAAAAACTACTCCTACCGGTGAGACAAGAAGTGTTAAAAAACACAATAATCATAAACTTCTTGTTGAGTGTGCCAAAAAATCTAACTCTGACAATCTCCTTAAAATTGAAACTTTCGTTAACATCCGTGTTGAGGTTATTCCTCATATTTCTCTCAATTCTTCAAAGGGTGTAGTGCGCTCTAGGGTACTGGAGCACTGCACTCTAGAAAAAATGACTCATACTCATAGTGTGACTGAGGTTACGCGCATCAGTACGAGGCGAGGTGACAAACTCACTCCTACCAATACTTTTGTGCTTACTTTCAGCACACCAAATCTTCCAAAGACCATCAATACTGGATATATTATTCTACCAATTGACCCCTTTATTCCGAAACCTCTTCGATGTTTTAACTGTCAATGCTTTGATCACAGTAGAGAAAGATGCAAGAGAGCTACTCCTGTCTGTGCCCTCTGCGGCAAGGAGGGCCATAGCGACTTCGCGAATTGCAAAACAAAACAACTCTAGAGTTAACTGCAATGGGACCCACAGGGCTTTTTCTAAGGATTGTCTGAAGTGGAAGCACGAGAGGGACATACAGAAAGTTTAGATTGAAAAGGACATTTCTTTTCCTGTTTTCGGTTTCTTTAATTAGCGAAATCATACAGACACGTGTCAGGAATTATTTAACTCCAATGGGATTTTCCATAGATTTTTCGTATAATGTCTAGGTAAGTAACTAGATCAGTAACCTGAAGGACGGACTTTGAAAAAGTAGTTTATGTACACGCATCAACAAGTGTTTATTTAACGAGAGAAAGTTGAGAGACATTTATCTTACAAATCTGCTAATTGGCATGATTAAACATTGTTCAAACTAATAAGGAGATCAACTGATTTCGTCATCATAATCCGGGTAATCGTTACCCGGTTAACCGTGTTAAGAGAGAAATTGTTGATTCTTATTATATGGATGACTGGAGGTATACAGTACTAGTTTTATCCAGGAATAAGTGGGTGGTCTGTCTCCATATATAGTCTAACATGTGCTGCTGGAAAATGACGTTGGCAAAGACAAAGACAGAAAATGCATCATATCCCAACCGCCACATACTTTGCCATGGTTCATTTGACGCATTCGCTCTCTCTCGCTTTCTCTCTCTCTCTCTCTCTCTCTCAAATATGAAACTAATATTCTCAATTCAACATTTAATACGCTTTTCTATCATTTGCATATACATCACATAAAACAGTATTTGATATCAAGAGAGTGTAAAACAAACGTATTTTATTTAGTTCACTATTGGCATACGAACATGTCCTACAGCTGTAGTATTATCTTGTACGGTTCCGATACAAGCCGAGCTAGAACAAACTCATAATTGCAGGTAAGCGGATTAGGGCCACCTTTAGAAAGACCTACTTAATATTCGGTAACGCCTACTTAATTTGTATTCTGGCCCTCCTTCTCCTCGGAGGGTGTCTGAGAAGTTTGAGCTCACTATCATGAATATTAAGTAGGTCCTTCTAAAGGTGCCACTTTTCCGCTTACCAAATATGTATCATGGTCTGGAATTGACCAACCATTCTTCAAACTGTTTTTACGGTTGAGCTCAAGTAGTCATATTTCGTTTACAAATATACCCACGAGGTTCAAATATAACCACTCGTATGCGGTTGTTATTTATTAGTATTTATCTTATTTATACATATCAGCTTGCTTGTTATGAACGTTTATCCTTTAAACGTAAATAATTATTTGAGATTGAAATTTGCCTACCTGGGCTTTAGTTAAGAATGGTTGGTGAATCAAGACCAGGCTTGCAATTCACCAAGCACTCTTCAAACTATTCTTAGACTTGAGCTCAAGTACTGCACATTTGTTCTCAAATATTTCCATGACCTTCAAAGATAAACAATCGTAAAAAGTTGCTATGTATTAGTATGCATCATATTTATACACAGCAGCTTGTTATAAACGTTTATTCTGTAAACTTATATAAATATTTGTGATTGAAAGTTGCATACTTCAGCTTAAGTCTAAGATATTCTCAAGAATGGTTTGTGAATTCAAGACCTGGCCTGGAATTCACCAACCATTATTTAAACTATTTTTGGACGAGCTC
The DNA here is from genome assembly GCA_037043455.1 of Cyrtodaria siliqua. Taxonomy (NCBI): domain Eukaryota; kingdom Metazoa; phylum Mollusca; class Bivalvia; order Adapedonta; family Hiatellidae; genus Cyrtodaria; species Cyrtodaria siliqua. The sequence goes on from JAWPHD010016768.1 coordinate 18,083, forward strand.
AAGTACTGAAATTTCGTTCACAAATATTTCCATGACCTTCAAAGATAAACAGTCGTAAGTAGTTGCTATTTATTACCATGCATCACATTTATAGTTAGCTATGGTGGCATGTTTCTGCCACGAGATAGCTAGATAATATATCGTGTATTTTTCGCGATAATGTTACTTTTTCTCTTTAATGTTCAACAATTTTATCTAACAATAGCTATCGCGATAAGAATTATCTTAAACATTGAACTTTGTTTTTCGTAATAATAACTAATTATCATGAAAATTCACTTTACCAGCTAGTTATTCTTTTGTTTTCTTAATAATTCTGAATAGCTATTGGGAAAATTCACGTCTCGCGGCAGTTCAGATATCTAAACTGTATATAAATAGACTGTTTGTAAATAACCTTGTGGGGGGTAAAAGCCGTATCGTATATTGTTATCAAAACCAAAATAATTACCATTTATCACAGACCTAATAACAATATGTCTTTGCATTTATATAGGGCCTACTTTTCATACGATGTAAAAATATCAAGGTGATTAAATTGATATCCATTATTATAAAATAGAGTATAGTATATACAAAATATTAAATAAAACAAAAAAAACTGTACCTGGCATAGTGTACAGAATACCGTAAGTTCCGCAACAGTTATAACTTTACAAACAAACAGACAGACAGGCGAGCAGGCAGGGACAGACAGACATAGAGGCAGACAGGTAGACAGACAGACAAACATATAGGTTTAGTTGCAACTTTTAAGAATACAATTATTTTAAGAATGCAATTAAAGGCTTAGGGATATTTAGTTCTTTATCTGCGTATTTGTTATGTAATAATATTATTAGTCCTCTACCGGTGTCATTGGATTCCTATAATATTATACTCAAATGTTCACCACCATGAGACGATGACTATTGTGTGTTTGTAGTTCTGAGGTTTAAAGTCCCTCCACCAACAAACACGACAACTTATCCCTGAAACGATGGGCACAATAGAGTCTGGACTGTAAGTCGTGACTAAGAGCCAGGGCCCTGTTTTATTAAACATCTTACGATAAGTCACATTTTAAAATCGTTCACTTTTTTCACCTACGCATCTAATTTTGACAATTATGAATGAACGTAGGGCAGAAGAATCACATGTATATGGAAATGAAATGAAATCACGTGTATTTGAAACTGTAATTGATAGTGAAACATTTAAGAAATTGATTTACGATCAAAATGGTCGTTAGTTGGTTCATAAAACGGGCTCCAGGTCCCTACCTTCAAGATTATCTTACGATAAGTCACATTTGAAAATCGTTCACTGTTTTCACCTACGCATTTAATTTTGACAATTATGTATGCACGTAGTGCAGAAGAATCACATGTTTATGGAAATGAAATGAAATCACGTGTATTTGAAACTGTAATTGATAGTGAAACATTTAAGAAATTGATTTACGATCAATATGGTCGTAAGTTGTTTCATAAAACGGGCTCCAGGTCCATCTTCAAGATTAAGGTCACACATGTACTTTGAATGCCATTGCTTCAAGTTTCGTGTCCGCGCTTTAACTTCTTTATTTAATATTGGAGTTCAATAACATTATAAACACATTACACCACCATGATTCGATCGATTTGTCGCGACTAAGAGAACCAGGTCCCTACATTCAAGGTCATTGTCACACATATACTATGAAGTTATTGCTGTAAATCCGTGTCCGGGCTATATATTCCTTGTCTATCATTGGATTGCAATACTATTATACACTTATGTTCACCTCAATGAGAAGATGTGTTGTGACAAAGGCAAGGTGCTTACCATCAAGGTCAAGATCACATTAACACGTCGACGGTTATTGCTATAATTTGGTGTCCGGGCTATAGATTCTTAATCTATCATTATATTCTAATTATATTCTAATAATGTTATAAACATATGTTTACACCATGAGACAATTTTTCAATCAACAATAAGTACGTACCCTCAAGTTCAAGGTCACACATACATTTTGAAAGTTTTTGTTGTAATTAACTTTAACCATCAGACCCAAACCGGTAGGGAACATTGCTTTGTAACTTTTGGCTTAATATTATGCTAATGAGTTTGTTGTAATAATGTATGTCTATTTGTAATGCTTAATTTATAGATTAAATAATTTTACATCTATGTATATTATAAAGTAAGTGGAATGATAAATGTTGAACATTATGTACTTTTCTGCACCGTACGGGAAATGTGTTGTAATGCTTACACCATAGAAACAGTGTTTATATATATTATAACATCATATATTTGTTTTTGGATTTAATATAATAACATCTGTTTTATCATAAATTATATAAAAAATATTATACATATCACTGATCACTTTCATAGACACTATTAGCCATTATAATATCAATGCCAGAGCGGCTGCCATTTCCGATAGTTTTCGTTATAGTACGGTACGGATTTTACCCCCGACCGGATATGCTACTATCTCGAAATAATCGTGATAATTATCTAGGTATCTAGTGGCAGAAATATGCCACCATAGATAGCAGCTTGCTTCATCTGTAAACTTATAGAAATATTTGTGATTGAAATTTGGATACTTGGGCTTAAGTTTAAGAATATTCTCAAGAATGGTTGGTGAATTCAAGACCTGGTCGTTTCCATTGTAAAACTTTAATGTTGATGACCTTAAAAACTAAAACCTCTTTAGAATACTAGGGGCGGCGTGGTAGGGGAGGTGGGGGTGGGGGGTCAACTATCTTATTAGAAAGGTTCTTCAGTTATTCACTAACACTGGGACAAATGTCAAAAATGACTCCTTGCAATTGAATACCATTCTATTTTCACATATTACTAAAATTGTCAAAAGCATGATGAGCTGCATTTACATATATTACATCCGTTCGGTTTGGAGTAATCAAACCTTTAAGCTAAAATATATTGCCGAGGAGCTTGGGAAACATGATATTGACATTATTTTGATACTAAATTCTGTTTCTTCTACGTAACCCAGTGCAAATGTCACATAACAAAGAATGTGAATTGAATAACTGAATAAACTGAATAATAAACAATCATTCTGGTAAAACTCGAATTTCCAGGCTTGTTAACAAATCTTAATGATGATGATGATGATGACGATGATGATGAATGTTTTTGAGCAACAACTGTATAACTTTTTGGATGATGGTGATGCTGCTGATGATTATGCTGTTGCTACTGCTGCTGCTGCTGCTGATGATAATGATGATGATTGATGATATGATGAGGACAATCATGATGATGACAACGATTACGAAGATACCGACGATGACGAAGATGACGACGATGACGACGATGATGATGATGATGATGATGATGATGATGATGATGATGATGATGATGATGATGATGATGATGAATGTTTCTGAGCAACAGATGAATAAATTTCGCCTTGAAACCACTTAATATGAGCTTTCTGTCATAAATATGAAAGTGCAAGGTATCAGCTAATCCGAAAGACAGAAATCCATCAAGTCAATGTAAGAAATAAATCTGTTTTTGTTCTACCGATACAACAGACACATAAGTTCTGCTCGGCTTAACGATATCCCTCGAATCTCAGGGTTTCTTTCCTGCGACAATCAATGGAGAATTGTCCGACTAATGAATATTCTGTCAGCGTAATTTAGTAGTTTTCGGAAGTATGTAACATTGGATCATTCTTATTCTAACAAAGTAGATATTTACAAGCACGTTTGCCTGACTTAACGTGTTGGATTTGCTGTCTAGACTATCCGTAGATTAAAATAATTCATTAATTATGTTTTTGAATTTCGATGGCGGTAAAATAATGCCTGACAAATACAACAAACTACTGAATGAACAAAGTAAAGAAAGCTAAAAATATTCTACTGCCAGTACGGGTTGATAACCGCTGTCGGGGTATGGAGAACGATCACTCAATCCATTTATGTATCCAATGTTAAGAATATTTAGGACAGCAAATTGATTAAAAAATCCCAGTACGAACACTTTTGTTTACAAACTCGTTGGATTGCGTTTTTGCAGAGATACTCATTCTCGGTTTCTTGTTTACTAAATTTGTTTTGATTAAAATTAAATCATAGGATGAAGTATACAGACATATATCATTGAACAATGGCAACGATGGAAATATTCGATGATTTACAAACAGGCACTTGACGTAACCTTGTTCAAATGCCTCGGTTCTGGCACAGGTTGTCATTGTGGTAGAAGAGAACGTATAACGAGATGAAAATATATCTTTACATTTACTATTATAACATTATATCTTCTTTTCTATAATGGTCTGTCCATCCACATAGTGGCCTACGGCGTACCGGTTGCATATTGACCTCCGGCCTCGTTGTCACCACGTCATTGTAGGGTTCGCTACATATTCCACATATTCTGCCATTTTGGTTCCATTGTACCAATAAATATTGAAAAGGGGATCACTTGGAGGCAACAAACACAAATAATATAGAAAAGTAGCAGACTGACTCGGTTTATTGAGTCTGTTCATGAGACGTAATATAACATGCAACACTTCTCATGCCCCTAGCAGCGGCGTAAACGGTATTCTACTTTAAAAAAGATTGGGCTTAGATGATCCCAAACGAATCTGCAAGGCTCGTTTTATAGCAATCAAACAATTTATGCTGGAAACAGTTTCATTTCAATCATACAGTTATGCCCTTGAAGATTTTTATTTAGAATTTCATAGAAATATATTGGTTAAATGTTTATTCTTTTACCATGTTTACTCTGTAATGATTCTTAAAAATAAAAATTAAATTAAACAAAATTTAATAGGAAACAGCATTAGTATTAAAGTTGAGACAGTGTATTAAAATTAATTTTAGACACATCGTGTAATGGCAGATACATTATTCAGTTTAATAAAGGATGTACGTCATATTCGCCACAAGAAAGTTGATTATCGTTCTAGTTTATCGGGGTACGGAGGTCGTATCTCCACATAATCACCCTGGATGGGGGTTATTGTTCTAAATTATTGGCGGTACAGAAGCCGTATCTCCACATATTCGACCTGGATGGGGGTTATTGTTCTAAATTATGGGCGGTACAGAAGGCGTATCTCCACATACTCGACCTGGATGGGGTTATTGTTCTAAATTATTGGCGGTACAGAAGCCGTATCTCCACATATTCGACCTGGATGGGGGTTATTGTTCTAAATTATGGGCGGTACAGAAGTCGTATCTCCACATACTCGACCTGGACGGGGGTTATTGTTCTAAATTATTGGCGGAACAGAAGCCGTATCTCCACGTATTCGACCTGGATGGGGGTTATTGTTCTAAATTATTGGCGGAACAGAAGCCGTATCTCCACATACTCGGCCTGGAAGGGGGTTATTGTTCTAAATTACTGGCAATACAGAAGTCGTATCTCCACATATTCGACCTGGACGGGGGCTCAACTAGGCGTCCGTGTGCGTCACTGAGTACCTAGTTTTCGTCTAACGAGACATTTGTATATACATTATCATCTTTGTATTTGGCACTGACCAATCCGAGGCGGTACCCATATTGGCATCACTTTTATGTTTGTGATGTCGCATACTTGGCTTCTGTTTATCCTTGTAATTGTTGATTGTCTTGAAGGCGTGTTTTGAAGGACTAACTTCTGTAAATGCTTTATTTCTTGTTCGACGTCTGTATCTATTTTGTTAACGATATTCAAATACCCACATCGGATTTCAGCAAAAGTAGATATAGACAAACCACAAACATACAAAGAAACAAAGAACAACTATATATAAAGATGAATAACATACAAAATAAGACATCACAAACACACAATGGTTGACAATAGGGCTACCGCATTTGAACGTTCGGTGGCATAACAAAAGTTGCGACAACTATAAAACTATAGTCATATAAGAACAAGTGCCTTTAATACTATTCTACAGCGATATCAAAAGCAAGGGAAATACAGAACACCGAAACATCTAGATCATATTAATAGTTGTTTAGCTATCCCATCTAAATCTACTTGCACCAGATCATGGCGGGGATTTCTTTATTTACACGGTTCTGTTTTACTGGGATGACAGTAGGGTAAGTGTGAGGCTTGGCGCACCCTAGAACCGATATAAACCCCACAGTGGCCTTCTTTGCCACTGACCGTTCCAAGGCGGTAGCCCTATTGTCAACCCTTGTGTGTTTGTGATTTGTCTTCTTGTTTGTCTGATTGCGGGTTTGATTCTGCGTTTTGTGGTTGACTGTCCTCCTTGAATGCTGCTTTCCCTGTCCGATCATTTTTTATGTATATAAATATATTTTTGTTTCACAGGCATATGTGATAAACTACTAATTATCTTCTTTCGCTTTGTATTGATGTATTTAACTACAATATATACAGTGTCATAGCGATATATTTTAAGTTATAAATTGTGTTGAACTACGGGTGATCAAGTGCACGAATTTAATCCGTGTAATTCTAAAGAAAGTAACCGCGAGGTGACTAACTTTATGATTAAGCAACATGTCCGAGTTTCACACGAAATCCCCATAGACATACAGATGGAATGACCGATTTTAATTACGTCTCTTTACCTATATCTAGGGCAGATAATGGAATAGACTACGTCACAAGTTCTGACGATTTCGCTACTAATCAAAATTCGATCAACACCGTTAAAAAGAGTGATTTATAAAGAGTTCGTCAGTCTAATCTAATTATGTCACAACAAGATTTGAGCCTTACGTACACGATACCTTCATTCATACTTGAACGTATTCAACTTTTAAAAGAATTTGAAAAGTTTGATTAATTGATTCCAACATGACGCGGATGGTTGGAAACATGTTTACATAACTAATCTTCACCTTTTAATTTGGATTACCGGAAGCGGATTTGAATGACCAGTACTACAGTATTTGTCAACACTGGTGATAACAATTTTACTATAAAAAGTATAAAAAGTGAATCGTCTTTCTTAAAATTCAGACAGGAAAAACGTTTCTACAGAAAAGTACGACAACTATTTAAATTTAACAAACACGGTTTAAAGTAAATATCTGTTTAACACTGAAGGCGTGTTAAATTCGTTGTTCCTAATTCGGATAGTTCGCGTTAATTTTAATACTCATTCTCGTACCAAGAGGTAAGATTTTTAGCTAAATACGATATACACTTTAAAAAACATTCCATACATAAAAAAGAGTTTGTGTTACCAGAGCTTTTACTTGTAAATGCTCAGATAGAATACTCTTCATGGAAAGAAGTTTCTGAAACTTTAACTGTGCCATTAAGCTATGTATTTGTCATTGTTGGACGATGGGGCATAGTATTGTACGATACAATGTACTTAGTACTGTACGATACAATGTACTTAGTACTGTACGATACAAACTAGTATATGAATTACTTAGGAGTATATTGAGTAAACTATATTTCTATGGACGAGATGCAAAGCCGTGTATGTTCGGGGTCAATGGTAAAGTGAATACAAAATAACACATTTATTGGGGAAAATCGCATCCTTCCCTAGCATTTATAATATCTTCAAACAATTATATCAATGGTCATATGCCATTAAGAAGTCGTGCTTACATTTTTTGTTCTGTATATTTTAAGATAACATTGCTCTTAGCACAAATAACAAAACTGCATCTCAGTAGTTATTTTATCTCTAATTTTAACTCGTTAGATTACAAACGATGGACAGTGCAATCCAGTACCTTACATCAGCGGTGGTTATAACACTGGTCATATTTACCGTACGGACACACGCACACGGACGTCTAGTTGAGCCCCCGTCCAGGTCGAGCATGTGGAGATACGGCTTCAATACCCCGATAAACTACAACGATAACCAACTCTCTTGTGGCGGATACGACGTAAGAAAATCCTCTGTTAAAAAAAGAATGCATCTTATATGGAATAATAAACACTTGTACAATTAAAAATTACCATTTTATCCGTAGTTTAAGACAATCAATATCTAGTTTCTAAGTAATGGTTTCATTAAAGTGTTCATTAAAAGGCAAAGCACTGTGGTCTAGTGGTTAAGCGTCGGACCCAGGATCGAAGAGTCGTGGGCACCATCACCACCAAGACTATATGTGTTGTGTCCATGAGCAAGACACTTTATCTGCATTTGCTTGGTATTCGTTCTACCCAGGAACACATCGACAGTGATTAAATAAATGCAGCGAGATTTCGTTACAAACGACATAATTAAATAAGTTTAAACTTAAGCTAAAGTCAGCCATAACATTATTTGCGGTGTCAAACGCAAAAGCTAAGTAACACAAACTGTCATAAGTCTAGAAATAATGCGGTTTTCGTTTTTCGTTTTAGATTAAACATAATTTTAAAGAATTACTAACCTCTGCGGAAGAAAAGGATGTACACTAGGATCGTTCATGTATGATTAAACTGAAACATGATTTATTTAACTGATATTATAAAAGATTGATATTATACAAGGTCTTAAAAAATCTTATAGGTACAATGGAGCCAAAATACTGGAAAATGTGGAATATGTGGCGATGCCTACGATGGCCGTCGTGAAAACGAGGCAGGAGGTCAATATGCAACCGGTACACTGTCGCGCCACTATGTGGAGGGACAAACCATTACCGTGACTTTAGACATAACAACGAACCATGGTGGCTACTTTGAGTTCAGAATATGCCCAAACAATAATCCATCACGACCGGCAACCGGTGAGTTTAGCAAGTTCAGTATGATTCAAAATATGAAATATATCATGGATAAATGAATACGTTACACATGATACCAATTTCTAAAAGTTCTGACTGATCCAAAGTGTTTGTTTGTTTGAATGTTATTTTAAGTCATCTTTAGCACATGTTAGATCAAATATGACGGTTATTTTTTCCGTGGTAGAAGCATACCACTCCATTTTCTTGGGTAGAACAAATATGTATCCGTAAGAATCGACACTTTTTCACTTGACAACTTGACCTCCCAGTGGGATTCTAACCCGACATTACACAATATATCTTTATTTCGGTCATCGCACTTACGGATATCTTTTTACGCGTACGTGCAAAATATCCTCAAGAACTATTGTATTTGGTGACATAGTCCACCGGTGTGGGCGTGGGGAGGATGTGCGGGGATAAATCCATGTCCGAAAAGATTCTATATTTGATGTTTCACCAAACAGCAGTATGCATTTGTTTATGTTTGAAGTCCTAGCTGTTTGTCTTAAATAAGAAAATACAAATCGATTAAAAGATGTTTGGATAACATTTATTCCGAGTGATTTCGTTGGTAATGATTGTTAATAATCTATACAACAGAACAATGTCCAGGCTTAACTTTTGCAGCATGAAACTATACTGCTTTCAATTTGGATAACATATTGTCCATTTTCAGAATCGTGCTTGAATCAATATTTACTGAGACAACCAAACGGAGAAACAAAATGGCACCTACCGACAGGAACTCGCAAGTTCTCGTTGCATCTCGTATTACCACGCGGACTCACATGTACTCAGTGCGTCATGCAGTGGAAGTGGAACACAGGTATGTATTTATTAAATGATGAAAGAAATACAATATTACGATATAAATACAGTTAATAATTTCATAATTATATTTTGTTATGATCCATAATAAACTTTTATAGGTAAATGTTCAAAAACATTGATGACATAAGACATTTTGGTGATAGTAGACTGAATTCGAATAGCAAGGAACCATTAGCTACAGACTATATTTCATATATTTTAATACTTATTTTCTAAACGGCATATTAATTGAATAGATAAATAAACTGTGTTTGTTGTTACCTCTCAGCGAGTAACTGGGACTGCGATGCAAACAATAATTGCTGTAAAGGTTGCGGTCCACAAGAACAGTTCTACGGCTGCGCAGATGTCGCCATAGCGCCCTATACTTCAACCGGATTCAGCAATGTTGGCAATATCGGATCACTCATTAATGTTATCAACGGTGAATCCGGTGCAAACGTTGAGGTACCCGGGGGAGCAAGACCGGGCTTTATCCCAATTGACAGTCAGAAATGCGAAGCGACGGTTATGTGGAAAACTAAATATGTGTACGCAGATCGCTGGTGCCAGACACAGTGTGCGGCTGGAAATTGTCCCACCCTGTATTGTCAAGCTGGTTGCCTAAATACCTACGGCTAAGCAGTGCGTTATTTACCTAACTACATAATCTTTTAAATTTTATAATTTTGGTTTAAAAATCATGTTATATAATATATGAATTGTGTTTATTCTGTAATACTCAATTTTCAGTAGGAATCTACCATTTTCATTTTGTATCATATATTTTTCATTAGTGAAGAGACATTTGATTGTACAGTTCAAGACGCAGTAGTAATAGTGTTTTGGATAAAAATCTTTTGTCTTAATACTATACTCAAAACGTACGAAATTCATTAAAACACATACGTTTCATATGTTTCAGTTATTTTACATGCTTACTTCGTACATGTCAGAATGGAATATTTTGTACATGAAACATTTAGGAATTGGATATTTTGTGCTTAAAATGTAGTTTTTCCTGATTATTATGCTATGTTCAACATTGTTTTGATGTTTAATGATTATTGTACATGTTTTGTATGTGTGGGCACGAGAAAGCGAGACAGAGAGAGAGAGAGAGAGAGAGAGAGAGAATTTGATTTCGTGTCGGGATAAATAACGTCACATTATTTACAATAAGTATGTGTACACAATATTTACCGGTTCATGCAGTTGCTTATGTTTTTAGTTAATAAAATTATAAAAATCTACGAAAATAGTTGTGTGTTTATTATCAAGTATTAACTCGATGTATGAAAAGTATTAACTCGATGTATAAAGGTATCCTTACATAAAGAAGCCTTAAAGGTAGTATATACTTGTAATTGACGAGCACGACAAGTTTTACCACTAAACGTAGCATATACTAAAAGAAAAAATGAAATGCAACTCAGGAATTCCCGCTGTATATTGTATGCGTTATATGCTGCTGTTAATCGAATGGTACATGGCTACGTTAGACCTTTCCTTTCCGCAAAAAAGACTAAAACAACACATAACACAACAAATGGTAGCCCCTCAAAGACTCATTATTAATATAATTCAAACGCGGAAATTCAACATTTCTGAATTTCGTGTTACAATGTGTACTGTGATTAAAAAGTCTACAACAGCACAGTTTTGTTCTTTATATAATCAGATGCAACCTTTATTTGGTCTTTTTATTTTGCAAAACATATATTATATTTCTCTGGAATATTACGGGGATTTAAGTGTACAATTCCCGAGCAACATTTCATTTGTCCTTAAGTATATAGTAAAGATAATCTCCTCGTCTCCGTTATATTGGCATTCTAGTGTAACAAAGCAGGAGTTGGTTGACACGGCATATTCGGTATTGAGAAGATACGCTTCTATTATTTATTTAATGTTATATTACATGTATATTGTTGTAAACAAGTTGCACTTTAATACATAAATATGTAAATATGTATTCACTTCACAATGAAGTTGTGACTGGAATTAGAATAAACACGCTAATGTTTCGATACAGCTATGGAGGCATGCGTATAGAGTAATGTATTGCTGTTAGACACCATGTTATGGTGGGATATTATACTATCTTTGTCTTGTATCATATTCTTAATACGTAAAGTAGCTGATGTTTCTTTCCTTGACGTACCTATGTGAATGACATCAGCAATGCAAAACAAGAGTGAAATGATGATGAATAACGTTGTGTCTAAATTGTAATATTTCAACGGGTGAGTGAATGAGTCAGTAATTGAAAGAGTTGGATTGGATTGTAGAGACCAGCCAAAGTACATACAAACCTTTATTTCACCAACCAGGACTGGAGATTTTGTTGCCACCACTTTACTTTAATAGTTTAGTTAAAACCATAAAAGTAAATGTTTAAAATAACAAAAATATAAACCCTCCATGTCACTGTTCGTCACACACCTTATAAGTATATTAATGCAATATTATGGCAATATCCAATAAAAACATTCAGTGACAACGAACCATAAAAGTAAATGTTTAAAATAACAAAACTATAACCCTCCATGTCACTTTTCGTGTTTTGAAGAATTTGACAAAAAGAATAGCAAACAAATGTTAAAATGCTATATTTCGGTAAAAAAAAACGTTGCTGTCTGTACAGAATAGACATTTATATTTCATGATGTAAGAGAAACTGTGAACAAAAGACTATTCAGTGTCAAAATAACAGTACCGCATCACTTTTGTTTCATTCACGAATTTAGCTACTGCTATAACACCTATATTTACTTGTACTTGAACAACGTCTCACTATACTTGCAGATGTTAAAATACATGCAGATCCTTAAAAACAATATCACTTTTGTTTCATTCACGAATTTAGCTACTGCTATAACACCAATATTTACTTGTACTTGAAAAATGTCTCACAATACTTGCAGATATTAAAATGCGTGCAGATCCTTAAAAACAATATCACTTTTGTTTCATTCACGAATTTAGCTACTGCTATAACACCTATATTTACTTGTACTTGAAAAATGTCTCACAATACTTGCAGATATTAAAATGCGTGCAGATCCTTAAAAACAATCGAATGTACGCGATCAGTAAAAGGTAGTCTGTGTGAGTTTATTTATGTTCACCGTTTTGTGGGTAACATTTAGATTCACCGTTTTATTGGTAACAATATCCGGTGTACGATTATACACAGTGATAAAGGGTCGTACAATTAAACCCGCAATTTAACTCTTTACTCGAATTCTCTAAGAGTAATTACTTCGTGACAAATTATGACTAACGTAATGCAGTGCTCAGACTAATTCTGACATACTGTCACATTTATATTGACGTTTAAAAAGCCAAAACTTATCGACACCGTATTTTCTTGTAGTGGCGGCGAATAATCCTATCGTATTACGATTTTAAACGGTTTCTTTAATTAGCAAAATCATACAGACACGTGTCAGGAATTATTTAACTCCAATGGGATTTTCCATAGATTTTTCATATAATGTCTAGGTCGGTAACTAGGTCAGTAACCTGAAGGACGGACTTTGAAAAAGTAGTTTATGTACACGCATCAACAAGTGGTTATTTAACGAGAGAAACTTAAGAGACATTTATCTTACAAATCTGCTAATTGGCATGATTAAACATTGTTCAAACTAATAAGGAGATCAACTGATTTCGTCATCATAATCCGGGTAATCGTTACCCGGTTAACCGTGTTAAGAGAGAAATTGTTGATTCTTATTATATGGATGACTGGAGGAATACAGTACTAGTTTTATCCAGGAATAAGTGGGTGGTCTGTCTCCATACATAGTCTAACATGTGCTGCTGGAAAATGACGTTGGCAAAGACATAGACAGAAAATTCATCCTATCCCAACCGCCACATACTTTGCCATAGTTCATTTGACGCATTCGCTCTCTCTCGCTCTCTCTCGCTCTCTCTCTCTCCTCTCTAAAATAATTTACTAATATTCTCAATTCAACATTTAATACGCTTTTCTATCATTTGCATATACATCACATAAAACAGTATTTGATGTCAAGAGAGTGTAAAACAAACGTATTTTATTTAGTTCACTATTGGCATACGAACATGTCCTACAGCTGTAGTATTATCTTGTACGGTTCCGATACAAGCCGAGCTTGAACAAACTCATAATTGCAGGTAAGCGGATTAGGGCCACCTTTAGAAAGACCTACTTAATATTCGGTAACGCCTACTTAATTTGTATTCAGTCCCTCCTTCTCCTCGGAGGGTGTCTGAGAAGTTTGAGCTCACTATCATGAATATTAAGTAGGTCCTTCTAAAGGTGCCACTTTTCCGCTTACCAAATATGTATCATGGTCTGGAATTGACCAACCATTCTTCAAACTGTTTTTACGGTTGAGCTCAAGTAGTCAAATTTCGTTTACAAATATACCCACGAGGTTCAAATATAACCACTCGTATGCGGTTATTATTTATTAGTATTTATCTTATTTATACATATCAGCTTGCTTGTTATGAACGTTTATCCTTTAAACGTAAATAATTATTTGAGATTGAAATTTGCCTACCTGGGCTTTAGTTAAAGCAGAAATTTGTCCTAAATCAACAAATCCGTTGTTGATATGTTTTTAATTATCAAATATCATTATAAATACGATGGTAACTATGCTATTGATGTATTTTTAGTGAAAATATGTTTTTAAAGATAAAAACCGAAAAGACGAACAGGCTACGCTAAAAAATTGAAAAAAAATCAAAGGGGGAAAACTCTTCCTCGTAAAACCGGAAGTGACGTCATTGGGAACAAAACGAAACCATTTGTACATAGGGAAAGCACGCAAAAACAGTATAGTGTGTGTGAAAATGTCGGAATTAAGCGACTATGATGCCGAGTCAGATCAAATGCCCATGATAAGAAGGTTGCACAATGTGCAAAATGTGCAACCTTACGATTTTGAGCCAGAATTCGTGTCTGAGGATGAAAATACCTCGGATTCATCAACCGATGGCGATGAGGAAGTTAAACGCGGTGCAGGTCATCGAAATTCTGAAAGTCACCAGCAACGCTGCAATATCTCGGTACATTTACACTAAGCGCGAAATGCAGTATATTCCGAATGAATGGACATGGTCTAATACTTGTACATTAATACGAGCGTCAGATTATAAGGACTTTATTTTTGCCGAAAAATAGACATTGAAAAAATATATTTAGAGTCTAGTAAGTATAATTGATAAATAAATAAATGTAACAGCATCTAATTTCTATAGTATTCTATATACCATAAGTCCCCGCCGCCTCCAAAACAGTCTATAGTGGTGTATGAGATTCGGATTTGCAGTATGACACGCTCTCCACGTGCCGCCAAATAACAATATACCATACAGCGAATAATCAACTATTGCGGTGCCCTATTGAAGTACAGCCTAATCATGGTACAAACGTCGGTATATGACAAAATCACGCACCATTTAGGGAAACGTAGTTTTATGATATGCCTACATTTCCTGTATATTGCAATTCCGTGAGCGGTGCAATACCGCCGCGGCGAGCCGCGTATTGCACAAGACGGATATATGATGCGTGAGAAACTAGTTAGTTCATCGCGCACGTAGATGATCTAAATAATATAGTCAAATGTATTATGAGCACGACATAATGTATTATGTACATGTAGAGATCGAAAAAACAGACCTAACAATTTTTTTATTTAGAATATAAAGTATATATATGCTTGTAAAGCACTTATTTTACTTACTGCATGAGGTAAAAGCCGTTATTGTTGTTGTTTTGCCATACAACATTACTGAACTAATATAATAGCTAGTAACATTATCAATTTTCTGCGTTTTAATAGACATCCATGAAACATTTTGTCATTATTTTCAAATCCAGAGACCGATATATAACTCTATATAAATCTATAACACTATTGGCAGAAGAAGGTGTATAATTTAAAACAAAACAACAAAAAAAAATACTGCAAAATATATATTGAAACAACGACAGTGTTTATTTCACCGAATTCATTTACATTCATATGCTAAACCTTTTTAGCGATCTTTTGAAAAAGACGGCTACATTATATTAGCGCCGTTCACGTAAGACGCATGCATCTAATTCAACAGCTAAACAATCACGATGTACAGATCTAAGACTATATACCTTTCTACAATTTATCATACACATACCCGAGGAATTGCTAAGATAACTGAACAAAAACTTCTATCTTACCTCATTTAATAATTTCTTCCTCAACGCCGGTCGAATCGGCGAATAAAACTTGCTCGGAGACGGCGGGGTTAGGCACTTCTAATTTTTGTAGGAAAATATTGTTGGTATCGCTGTTGTTTTTAATCTGCATGGCCGTCTGTCCTTCAAATTCAATGAAAATGAAACCAAAGGATGGATTTCCCACGAATCCAACTCAAAGTGTTTACTACAAACTCGCGCGTCCCATTTTTTTGACGCGACGGGCGATTTTCGTCGACAGCGGTCCACCCACAATTCAAATCTTAATCTATCATTAACCTGATTAACCTGATTAGGAAAACGAAAAAAAATGATGTTATTAGATTGTCCTTTTTTATGCACACTTTAACACCCAGCTACAGCACACGGCATTTTTAACACGTACCATACAACTTAATCCTACATAGACAATACTATACAACTCAATGCGACACCGCTGATCGTTTGGTACCAATGACGTCACAGGATCACGTGACACTTACCTGTCTTCAAAAAGGGCGAAACTCAAGCGTGTGCGCTATGAGATAAAATTGCCTTCTGTGAGAAAACGGGACAACCAATAAGTGTAATATTTGAACAGATTGTATATTATATACATATATTTCAGAATATATGCTCAAAAAACACGCTAAATTTCACCTTTAAGAATGGTTGGTGAATTCAAGACCAGGCTTGCAATTCACCAAGCATTCTTCAAACTATTCTTAGACTTGAGCTCAAGTACTGCACATTCGTTCTCAAATATTTCCATGACCTTCAAAGATAAACAATCGTAAAAAGTTGCTATGTATTAGTATGCATCATATTTATACACAGCAGCTTGTTATAAACGTTTATTCTGTAAACTTATATAAATATTTGTGATTGAAAGTTGCATACTTCAGCTTAAGTCTAAGATATTCTCAAGAATGGTTTGTGAATTCAAGACCTGGCCTGGAATTCACCAACCATTATTTAAACTATTTTTGGACGAGCTCAAGTACTGAAATTTCGTTCACAAATATTTCCATGACCTTCAAAGATAAACAGTCGTAAGTAGTTGCTATTTATTACCATGCATCACGTTTATAGTTAGCTATGGTGGCATATTTCTGCCACGAGATAGCTAGATAAAATATCGTGTATTTTTCGCGATAATGTTACTTTTTCTCTTTAATGTTCAACAATTTTATCTAACAATAGCTATCGCGATAAGAATTATCTTAAACTTTGAACTTTGTTTTTCGTAATAATAACTAATTATCATGAAAATTCACTTTACCAGCTAGTTAATCTTTTTTTTACTTAATAATTCTGAATAGCTATTGCGAAAATTCACGTCTCGCGGCAGTTTAGATATCTAAACTGTATATAAATAGACTGTTTGTAAATAATCTGGTGGGGGGTAAAAGCCGTATCGTATATTGTTATCAAAACCAAAATAATTACCATTTATCACAGAC
The DNA here is from genome assembly GCA_037043455.1 of Cyrtodaria siliqua. Taxonomy (NCBI): domain Eukaryota; kingdom Metazoa; phylum Mollusca; class Bivalvia; order Adapedonta; family Hiatellidae; genus Cyrtodaria; species Cyrtodaria siliqua. The sequence goes on from JAWPHD010016768.1 coordinate 35,269, forward strand.
CTAATAACAATATGTCTTTGCATTTATATAGGGGCCTACTTTTCATACGATGTAAAAATATCAAGGTGATTAAATTGATATCCATTATTATAAAATATAGTATAGTATATACAAAATATTAAATAAAAAAAAAAACTGTACCTGGCATAGTGTACAGAATACCGTAAGTTCCGCAACAGTTATAACTTTACAAACAAACAGACAGACAGGCGAGCAGGCAGGGACAGACAGACACAGAGGCAGACAGGCAGACAGACAGACAGACAAACAGACAGGTTTAGTTGCAACTTTTAAGAATACAATTATTTTAAGAATGCAATTAAAGGCTTAGGGATATTTAATTCTTTATCTGCGTATTTGTTATGTAATAATATTATTAGTCCTCTACCGGTGTCATTGGATTCCTATAATATTATACTCAAATGTTCACCACCATGAGACGATGACTATTGTGTGTTTGTAGTTTTGAGGTTTAAAGTCCCTCCACCAACAAACACGACAACTTATCCCTGAAGCGATGGGCACAATAGAGTCTGGACTGTAAGTCGTGACTAAGAGCCAGGGCCCTGTTTTATTAAACATCTTACGATAAGTCACATTTTAAAATCGTTCACTTTTTTCACCTACGCATCTAATTTTTACAATTATGTATGCACGTAGGGCAGAAAAATCACATGTATATGGAAATGAAATGAAATCACGTGTATTTGAAACTGTAATTGATAGTGAAACATTTAAGAAATTGATTTACGATCAAAATGGTCGTTAGTTGGTTCATAAAACGGGCTCCAGGTCCCTACCTTCAAGATTATCTTACGATAAGTCACATTTGAAAATCGTTCACTGTTTTCACCTACGCATTTAATTTTGACAATTATTTATGCACGTAGTGCAGAAGAATCACATGTATATGGAAATGAAATGAAATCACGTGTATTTGAAACTGTAATTGATAGTGAAACATTTAAGAAATTGATTTACGATCAAAATGGTCGTTAGTTGGTTCATAAAACGGGCTCCAGGTCCCTACCTTCAAGATTATCTTACGATAAGTCACATTTGAAAATCGTTCACTGTTTTCACCTACGCATTTAATTTTGACAATTATGTATGCACGTAGGGCAGAAGAATCACATGTATATGGAAATGAAATGAAATCACGTGTATTTGAAACTGTAATTGATAGTGAAACATTTAAGAAATTGATTTACGATCAAAATGGTTGTCAGTTGGTTCATAAAACGGGCTCCCGGTACCTACCTTCAAGATTATCTTACGATAAGTCACATTTGAAAATCGTTCACTGTTTTCACCTACGCATTTAATTTTGACAATTATGTATGCACGTAGTGCAGAAGAATCACATGTATATGGAAATGAAATGAAATCACGTGTATTTGAAACAGTAATTGATAGTGAAACATTTAAGAAATTGATTTACGATCAATATGGTCGTAAGTTGTTTCATAAAACGGGCTCCAGGTCCACCTTCAAGATTAAGGTCACACATGTACTTTGAATGCCATTGCTACTAAGAGAACCAGGTCCCTACATTCAAGGTTATTGTCAGACATATACTATGAAGTTATTGCTGTAAATCCGTGTCCGGGCTATATATTCCTTGTCTATCATTGGATTGCAATACTATTATACACTTATGTTCACCTCAATGAGAAGATGTGTTGTGACAAAGGCAAGGTGCTTACCATCAAGGTCAAGGTCACATTAACACGTCGACGGTTATTGCTATAATTTTTTTTGTCCGGGCTATAGATTCTTAATCTATCATTATATTCTAATTATATTCTAATAATGTTATAAACATATGTTTACACCATGAAACAATTTGTCAATCAACAATAAGAACGTACCCTCAAGTTCAAGGTCACACATACCTTTTGAAAGTTTTTGTTGTAATTAACTGTAACCATCAGACCCAAACCGGTAGGGAACATTGCCTTGTAACTTTTGGCTTAATATTATGCTAATGAGTTTGTTGTAATAATGTATGTCTATTTGTAATGCTTAATTTATAGATTAAATAATTTTACATCTATGTATATTATAAAGTAAGTGGAATGATAAATGTTGAACATTATGTACTTTTCTTCACCGTACGGGAAATGTGTTGTAATGCTTACACCATAGAAACAGTGTTTATATATATTATAACATCATATATTTGTTTTTAGATTTAATATAATAACATCTGTTTTATCATAAATTATATAAACAATATTATACATATCACTGATCACTTTCATAGACACTATTAGCCATTATAATATCAATGCCAGAGCGGCTGCCGTTTCCGATAGTTTTCGTTATAGTACGGTACGGATTTTACCCCCAACCGGATATGCTACTATCTCGAAATAATCGTGATAATTATCTAGCTATCTACAGGGAGTACGTTATAACGTATAATGTACTCCCTGATATCTAGTGGCAGAAATATGCCACCATAGATAGCAGCTTGCTTCATCTGTAAACTTATAGAAATATTTGTGATTGAAATTTGGATACTTGAGCTTAAGTTTAAGAATATTCTCAAGAATGGTTGGTGAATTCAAGACCTGGTCGTTTCCATTGTAAAACTTTAATGTTGATGACCTTAAAAACTAAAACCTCTTTAGAATACTAGGGGCGGCGTGGTATGTGAGGTGGGGGTGGGGGGTCAACTATCTTATTAGAAATGTTCTTCAGTTATTCACTAACACTGGGACAAATGTCAAAAATGACTCCTTGAAATTGAATACCATTCTATTTTCACATATTACTAAAATTGTCAAAAGCATGATGAGCTGCATTTACATATATGACATCCGTTCGGTTTGGAGTAATCAAACCTTTAAGCTAAAATATATTGCCGAGGAGCTTGGGAAACATGATATTGACATTATTTTGATACTAACATCTGTTTCTTCTACATAACCCAGTGCAAATGCTACATAACCAAGAATGTGAATTGAATAACTGAATAAACTGAATAATAAACAATCATTCTGGTAAAACTCGAATTTCGAGGCTTGTTAACAAATCTTAATGATGATGATGATGATGACGATGATGATGAATGTTTTTGAGCAACAACTGTATAACTTTTTGGATGATGGTGATGCTGCTAATGATTATGCTGTTGCTACTGCTGCTGCTGCTGCTGATGATAATGATGATGATTGATGATATGATGAGGACAATCATGATGATGACAACGATTACGAAGATACCGACGATGACGACGATGACGACGATGATGATGATGATGATGATGATGATGATGAATGTTTCTGAGCAACAGATGAATAACTTTCGCCTTGAAACCACTTAATATGAGCTTTCTGTCATAAATATGAAAGTGCAAGGTATCAGCTAATCCGAAAGACAGAAATCCATCAAGTCAATGTAAGAAATAAATCTGTTTTTGTTCTACCGATACAACAGACACATAAGTTCTGCTCGGCTTAACGATATCCCTCGAATCTCAGGGTTTCTTTCCTGCGACAATCAATGGAGACTTGTCCGACTAATGAATATTCTGTCAGCGTAATTTAGTAGTTTTCGGAAGTATGAAACATTGGATCATTCTTATTCTAACAAAGTAGATATTTACAAGCACGTTTGCCTGACTTAACGTGTTGGATTTGCTGTCTAGACTATCCGTAGATTAAAATAATTCATGAGTTATGTTTTTGAATTTCGATGCCGGTAAAATAATGCCTGACAAATACAACAAACTACTGAATGAACAAAGTAAAGAAAGCTAAAAATATTCTACTGCCAGTACGGGTTGATAACCGCTGTCGGGGAATGGAGAACGATCACTCAATCCATTTATGTATCCAATGTTAAGAATATTTAGGACAGCAAATTGATTAAAAAATCCCAGTTGAAACAAATTGAGATTTTTGAAATAAAAATCAAAACACGCTTCTCTGCGCATGTATACATGCTAATATGTTTGCAGAGTATTCAAGCATACAGTAATATTTTTGTTTAATAGTAAAGACTCCCCGACTTTCGGCAAAACAAAGGAAACATTTCAAATTAAACGGTTACCGGTATCATTCCCAAAACGCTGAAACAAATCCACTCACTGTAAACGAGACTGTAGTTATAATCAGAACTGAGTATGTGCAGTATAAGAAGAGAAAAAGGGATATAAATAAAACTACTTGATAGAACGAATGAACCAAGTACGAACACTTTTGTTTACAAACTCATTGGATTGCATTTTTGCAGAGATACTCATTCTCGGTTTCTTGTTTACTAAATTTGTTTTGATTAAAATTAAATCACAAGGATGAAGTATACAGACATATAACATTGAACAATGGGAACGATGGAAATATTCGATGATTTACAAACAGGCACTGGACGTAACCTTGTTCAAATGCCTCGGTTCTGGCACAGGTTGTCATTGTGGTAGAAGAGAACGTATAACGAGATGAAAATATATCTTTACATTTACTATTATAACATAATATCTTCTTCTCTATAATGGTCTGTCCATCCACATAGTGGCCTACGGCGTACCGGTTGCATATTGACCTCCGGCCTCGTTGTCACCACGTCATTGTAGGGTTCGCTACATATTCCACATATTCTGCCATTTTGGTTCCATTGTACCGATAAATATTGAAAAGGGGATCACTTGGAGGCAACAAACACAAATAATATAGAAAAGTAGCAGACTGACTCGGTTTTATTGAGCCTGTTCATGAGACGTAATATAACATGCAACACTTCTCATGTCCCTAGCTGCTGCTTAAACGGTATTCTACTTTAAAAAGCACAAAGATTGGGCTTAGATGTTCCCACACGAATCTGCAAGGCTCGTTTTATAGCAATCAAACAATTTATGCTGGAAACAGTTTCATTTCAATCATACAGTTATGCCCTTGAATATTTTTATTTAGAATTTCATAGAAATATATTAGTTAAATGTTTATCCTTTTACCATGTTTACTCTGTAATGATTCTTAAAAATAAAAATTAAATTAAACAAAATTTAATAGGAAACAGCATTAGTATTAAAGTTGTGACAGTGTATTAAAATTAATTTTAGACACATCGTGTAATGGCAGATACATTATTCAGTTTAATAAAGGATGTACGTTATATTCGCCACAAGAAAGTTGATTATCGTTCTAGTTTATCGGGGTACGGAGGTCGTATCTCCACATACTCACCCTGGATGGGGGTTATTGTTATAAATTATTGGCGGTACAGAAGCCGTATCTCCACATACTCGACCTGGATGGGGGTTATTGTTCTAAATTATTGGCGGTACAGAAGCCGTATCTCCACATACTCGACCTGGACGGGGTTATTGTTCTAAATTATTGGCGGAACAGAAGCCGTATCTCCACATACTCGACCTGGACGGGGGTTATTGTTCTAAATTACTGGCGGTACAGAAGCCGTATCTACACATACTCAGACTATTGTTCTGAATTACTGGCGGTACAGAAGCCGATCTCCACATATGCGACCTGGATGGGGTTATTTGTTCTAAATTCCTGGCGGTACAGAAGCCCTATCTCCACATACTCGACCTGGATGGAGGTTTATTGTTCTAAAGTTACTGACGGTACAGAAGCCACAGTCTCCGCATACTCGGCCTGGAAGGGGGTTATTGGTTCTAAAGTACTGGCAGTACAGAAGTCGTATCCTCAGATTCGACCTGACGGGGGCTCAACTAGGCGTCCGGTGTGCGTCACTGAGTACCTAGTTTCGGTGTAACGAGACATGTTGTATATACATTATCATCTTTGTATTTGGCACTGACCGTTCCGAGGTCGGTACCCATATTGGCTACACTTTTATGTTTGTGATGTCGCATACTTGGCTTCTGTTTATCCTTGTATTTGTTGATTGTCTTGAAGGCGTGTTTTGAAGGACTAAGTTCTGTAAATGCTTTATTTCTTGTTCGACGTCCTGTATCTATTTTGTTAACGATATTCAAATACCCACATCGGATTTCAGCAAAAGTAGAATATAGAACGACCACAAACATACAAAGAAACAAAGATCAACTATATATAAAGATGAATAAAATACAAATAAGACATCACAAACACACAATGGTTGACAATAGGGCTACCGCAATTTGAACGTTCGGTGGCATAAAAAAGTTGCGACAACTATTAAACTATAGTCATATAAGAACAAGTGCCTTTAATACTATTCTACAGCGATATCAATAGCAAGGGAAATACAGAACACCGAAACATCTAGATCATATTAATAGTTGTTTAGCTATCCCATCTAAAGTCTACTTGCACCAGATCATGGCGGGGATTTCTTTATTTACACGGTTCTGTTTTACTGGGACGACAATAGGGTAAGTGTGAGGTTTGGTGCACCCTAGAACCGATATAAACCCCACAGTGGCCTTCTTTGCCACTGACCGTTCCAAGGCGGTAGCCCTATTGTCAACCCTTGTGTGTTTGTGATTTGCCTTCTTGTTTGTCTGTTTGCGGTTTGTTTCTGCGTTTTGTGGTTGACTTCCTCCTTAATGCTGCTTTCCCTGTCCGATCATTTTTTATGTTTATAAATATATTTTTGTTTCACAGGCATATGTGATAAACTACTATTATCTTCTTTCGCTTTGTATTGATGTATTTAACTACAATATATACAGTGTCATAGCGATATATTTTAAATTATAAATTGTGTTGAACTACGGGTGATCAAGTGCACGAATTTAATCCGTGTAATTCTAAAAGAAAGTACCCGCGAGGTGACTAACTTTATGATTAAGCAACATGTCCGAGTTTCACACGAAATCCCCATAGACATACAGATGGAATCACCGATTTTAATTACGTCTCTTTACCTATATCTAGGGCAGATAATGGAATAGACTACGTCACAAGTTCTGACGATTTCGCTACGTAATCAAAATTCGATAAACACCGTTAAAAAGAGTGATTTATAAAGAGTTCGTCAGTCTAATCTATTAGGTCACAACAAGATTGAGCCTTACGTACACGATACCTTCAGTTCATACTTGAACGGTATTCAACTTTTAAAAGAATTTGAAAAGTTTGATTAATTGAGTTCCAACATGACGCGGAGTGGGTGGAAACATGTTTACATAACTAATCTTCACCTTTTAATTTGGATTACCGGAGCGGATTTGAATGACCAGAACTACAGTATTTGTCAACACTGGTGATAACAATTTTACTATAAAAAGTATAAAAAGTAATCGTCGGTTCTTATAATTCAGACAGGAAAAACGTTTTCTACAGAAAAGTACGACAACTATTTTAAATTTAACAACACGGTTTAAAGTAAATATCGGTTAACACTGAAGGCGTGTTAAATTCGTTGTTCAGAATTCGGATAGTTCGCGTTAATTTAATACTCTATTCTCGTATCCAAGAGGTAAGTTTTTTAGCTAAATACGATATACACGTTTAAAAAAACATTCCATACATAAAAAGAGTTTGTGTTACCAGAGCTTTTACTTGTAAATGCTCAGATAGAATACTCTTCATGGAAAGATGTTTCTGAAAACTTTAACTGTGGCCATTAAGCTATGTATTTGTGATTGTTGGACGATGGGGCATTAGTATTGTACGATACAAACTAGTATATATGAATTACTGAGGAGTATATTGAGGTAAACTATATTCTATGGACGAGATGCAAAGCAGTGTATTTTCGGGGTCAATGGTATAGTGAATAATAAAATAACACATTTGTTGGGAATAATCGCATCATTCCCTAGCATTTATAATATCTTCAAACAATTATATCAATGATCATAAGTCCCTAAGAAGTCGTGCTAACATGTTTTGTTCTGTATAGTTTAAGATAACTGCTCTTAGCACAAATAACAAAACTGCATCTCAGTAGTTATTTTATCTCTAATTTTAAACTCGTTAGATTACAAACGATGGACAGTGCAATCCAGTACCTTACATCAGCGGTGGTTATAACACTGATCATATTTACCGTACGGACACACGCACACGGACGTCTAGTTGAGCCCCCGTCCAGGTCGAGCATGTTGGAGATACGGCTTTAATACCCCGATAAACTACAACGATAACCAACTCTCTTGTGGCGGATACGACGTAAGAAAATCCTCTGGTAAAAAGAAGAATGCATCTTATATGGAATAATAAACACTTGTACATTTCAGAATTACCACTTTATCCGTAGTTTAAGACAATCAATATCTAGTTTCTAAGTAATGGTTTTCATTAAAGTGTTCATTAAAAGGCAGATGCACTCTGGTCTAGTGGTTAAGCGTCGGACCCAGGATCGAAGAGTCGTGGGTTCGATCACCACCAAACTATAGGTGTTGTGTCCATGAGCAAGACACTTTATCTGCATTTGCTTGGGTAGTCGTTCTACCCAGGAACACAGCGACAGTGATTAAATAAATGCAGCGAGATTTCGTTACAAACGACATAAGTAAATAAGTTTAAACTTAAGCTAAAGGCAGCCATAACATTAATTGCGGTGTCAAACGCAAAAAGCGAAGTAACACAAACCTGTCAGTAAGTCTAAGATAATGCGGTTTTTCGTTTTAGAGTAAACTTATTTGAAAGAAGTTCTAACCTCTGCGGAAGAAAAGGATGTACACAAGGTTGTTTTATATAAGTCAAAATAGACATATTTTAGGAGCGTTCATGTATGATTAAACTGAAACAGTTTTCCAACATGATTTATTTAATTGATATTATAAAGATTGATATTATACAAGGTCTTAAACAATCTTATAGGTACAATGGAGCCAAAATACTGGAAAATGTGGAATATGTGGCGATGCCTACAATGGCCGTCGTGAAAATGAGGCAGGAGGTCTATATGCAACCGGCACACGGCCGCGCGCACTATGTGGATGGGACAAACCATTACCGTGACTTTAGACATAACAACGAACCATGGTGGCTACTTTTGAGTTCAGAATATGTCCAAACAATAATCCATCACGACCGGCAACCGGTGAGTTTAACACGTTCAGTATGATTCAAAATATAAAATATACCATGAATAAATGAATACGTTGCACATGATGCCAGTTTCTAAAAGTTCTGACTGAGCCAAAAAGATTTGGTCAAGTATGACGGTTAATTTTTACGAGGTATGGGCAGACCATTCCATTTTATTGGGTAGAACAAATACTGGATACGTAAGAATCGACACCGTTCTTGCCAACTTGAGCTCCCAGTGGGATTCTACCCGAAAATATAACGGGCATTACACAATATATCTTTATTTCGGTCAATGTACTTACAGATATATATTTACGCGTACGTGCATTATATCCTCACGAGCTGTTGGGTGGGGGAGGGGCAGTAGGTAGGGGGCGAAATCCATGTCCAAATTATTCAATATTCGAATAATATATAACAATATGTGTTTATGTTTGAAATGCTAGCTGTTTGTCTGAAGTAAGAAAATACAAATCGATTTAAAGATATTTGGACAAATATAACATATATTCCGAGTGATTTCGTTGTTAATGATTGTTAATAATCTAAACAACATAATAATGTCCAGGCTTAAGTTTTGCAGAATGAAACTATATACTACTTTTCAATTTGGATTACATATTGTCTATTTTTCCAGAATCGTGCTTGAATCAATACTTACTGAGACAACCAAACGGAGAAACAAAATGGCACCTACCGACAGGAACTCGCAAGTTCTCGTTGAATCTCGTATTACCACGTGACTCACGTGTACTCAGTGTGTCATGCAGGTGGAAGTGGAACACAGGTAGGTATTTATTTAATGATGAAAAAAATGCAACATTAACAAATAAATACAGTTAATAATTGCACGACTATATTGTGTTATGATCCATAATAAACGTTTATACATGTAGGTAAATGTTTACGGAAAACATTGATGAAATAAGATAGTTTGGTGATTGTAGATTGAATTCGACTAGCACGGAATCATTAGCTACAGACTGTATTTTCTATATGTTACTATTTATTTTCTAAACGGCATATTAATTTAATAGGTAAATAAACTGTTTTTGTTGTTTCCTCTCAGCGAGTAACTGGGACTGCGATGCGAACAATAATTGCTGTAAAGGTTGCGGTTCACAAGAACAGTTCTATGGCTGTGCTGACGTCGCAATAGCGCCCTCTACCTCTACCGGATTCAGCAATGTTGGAAATATCGGATCACCCATTAACGTTATCAACGGTGAATCCGGTGCGAACGTTTGTGGTACCCGGGGGGAGCAAGACCGGGCTTTATCCCAATTGACAGTCAGAAATGCGAAGCGACGGTTATGTGGAAAACTAAATATGTGTACGCAGATCGCTGGTGCCAGACTCAGTGTGCGGTTGGAAACTGTCCCACCCTGTATTGTCAGCTGGTTGCCTAAATACTTACGGCTGAACAGTGTGCAATATTTACTTTAGTTAAAAAAAATCATTCTTAATTAATTAAATACTTCAGATATGTATATATAGTTTGTTATTAGTCAATTAATTTTATTTAATATGTGAATTGTGTTTTATTCTGTAATACTCAGTTTTCATTAGGAGTCAGATCTTTTTTCGTTTTGAATCATACATTGGCATTAGTGGTGTGGCATTTTGGTGGTACATTGCAAGATGCAAATGGGGGTACAGTATTTGGTTGTCTTTATTCCATACTCAAAACGTGCAAAAGCCATTATGCACATAAGGTTACATATGTAATTTAGTTTGACAGGCATTATGTCGTACGAATGGGATAATTTAAATATGAAAGATTGTTTTTTCCTGTAATTGTATACGCTATCTCAACATTATGGGTGGATGGTGTGAATGTAGTGGGTACGTGGTTGGTATGGGTGGGCGAGAGAGAGAGAGAGAGAGCGATTAGAGAGAGTTGAATTTCTGCTGGGGCTTGAGCATGGTCAAATTATGGGTTTCTCAATAGTTAGATTCATGCATTGCTTATGTCTTTAGTTATTGAACTTTTTATATTAAATGGATAAAACTCTGCAAATGTGTTTCTGTGTTTGTTAGTATCATCTATTAACTCTGTATATAAAGGTATCATTACATGAAGAAGCCTTAAATGTAAAAGAAGCGTTATATATTCTGAACAAAATCTGCTTAGCACAACATTTTGAGGGATAATAAAAAGACATATGAACTACATTGGGTTAAAGGTAGGATGGGATTTTCATATTGGGTGGTTTTAGAGTTGCTGAGACGAAGTATCTGATCTACCTCCCGGTGATAGATAAAACAGAACGGTATTTCGTTATATAAAAAGTAATGCTTTGAACACATATAATATGTGGGCATTGGGTAAGAATTGGGCCATACTGGGCATGTGGTATAAAAATGGCCGGTAATGGGTGCTCAAACTAGTGTTATTCTCGAAGCAGTTCGTAAGTTTAATAGGTCCTCCCGTTTCTTGAAATAATAACGATGGCAGAGTAACCTAGTACAGTATGTTCCCAACTTTGGTGCGTGATGTTATCTCGAACTTTGGTTACCCATGACGTGGTAGCATGATTATTGGTGATATCAATGTTACTTTATCATGGATAACTAACATACACAACTTTGTATCTGGGTTCAGTGAATTGACAGTGCATTATGTGCTAAATTTATTATATCAAGGTATATATTCATGATTATCTTCGTGTCTCCTGTTATATCGCCATCCGAGTGTAACTAAACAATGATTTGGTTGATGAGGGCCTAGTCGCCACTGGAATGATAAACTGCTAGGTGATGTTGGTGGGTGGACTACATAGATAGTTGTTTTAAACTGTGTGCAGCTTAAATGAGATATAGGGTGTATCACTTCACTATAGTGCATTGGGTGCTCTAAACCGCATAATACACCATGTTTTAAACAAGCATACATTCAACTCATCTGTATACTATTGAGTCTGTTTCACATTTCACGGTTTAAACATTTTTGTCGCCACTACATCAAACACTCTTTCATAAATATTCTCAGCTATATTCAAATTTAGAATATTAGTTTCATGAATTAATTATTTTTAATGCTTTTCATGTTACATTGGTATGAATGGTAACATTACGTTGATACTGGCATTGGATTCAATTGCTTATGGCATGATAACTAAGAAGGTAAAGCCATATTCTTAATAAATAAAGCAGTTGAGGTTATGTAACAGCTATAGAGGCATGCCTATAGAGAGTAACGCAGTGCTGTTAGACACCATGTTGTGGTGGGGTTTTGTATTTCTTTAGTCTTTTACCATAATCTTAATAATTAAATTAACTGAGGTTTCCTTCCTTGACTTACCTATGTGAATGACATCAGCAACGCAAGCCAATAGTGAAATAATGATGAATAACATTGTTTTTAAATTGTAATATTTTAACGGGTGAGTGAGTGAATGAGTGGTGAACTGAAAGATTTAGTTTCGGTTGTAGGGACCAACTATAGCACTTACAAAGCTTTATTTCATCCACCAGGATTGGAGATTCTTTACTTCCTCTTCACTTTAACAGTGTATGTAAAAAACATAAAAATAAATGTTTAAAATAACAACAATATAAACCCTCCAAGTCACCTTTTGTTTCGTCACACACCTTATAAGTACCTTAATGAAAACATTCGGTGACAGCAAACGTTATTGCGTACACGTTATAACTTAAACGTCATTCTGAAGATTAGACAAACAAATGTTAAAATGTTATAGTTTGGTAACAAAGGCCTTGTTGTCTGTACAGAATAGACATATATAGTTCATGATGCAAGAGAAACTGTGAACGAAAGATTACTCGGTGTCAACATTAACAGTATCACATCAGTTTTATTTCATTCATTACCAGTATCACATTATATATAACATGTATAATAATAAGAAAAGCACTTTAAACAAGTCTCATTATACATGCAGATGTTAAAATA